>PVKS010032720.1:0-22279 GCA_004027875.1 Aplodontia rufa | reverse complement strand
TGCATTGAATCTGTAAAGGGCTTTGGGTAGAATGGCCATCTTTATTATATTGAGTCTGCCTAACCATGAGCATGGAATGTTTTTCCATCTGCTCAGGTCTTCTGTAATTTCTTTTTTTAGTGTTTGATAGTTTTCTTTGAATAGGTCTTTAATATTCTTTGTAAGGTTAATGCCCAAGTATTTCATTCTTTCGGAAGTGATGGTGAATGGGAGAGATTTCCTGATTTCTTCTTCTGTGGATTTGTTGCTGGTGTAAAGAAATGCTAGTGATTTGCTGGAGTTGATCTTGTAGCCAGCTACTTTGCTAAAATCTCCTATGAGCTCTAGGAGTTTTCTGGCTGATGTTATTGGGTCTTCTAGGTATAAAATCATGTCGTCTGCAAATAGAGATAACTTGACTTCCTCTTTTCCTATATGAATACCTTTGATTTCCTTGTCTTGCCTGATAGCTCTAGCAAGGGTATCAAGGACTATATTGAACAAGAGTGGGGATAGCGGACAGCCTTGTCTCGTACCTGAATTCAGTGGAAATGCTTTCAGTTTTTCTCCATTGAGGATAATGTTGGCTATGGGTCTGTCATAAATGGATCTGACATACAGTATCTTCCCTTGATCCCTATATTTTCCAAAGTTTTGAGCATAAAGTGGTGTTGAATTTTATCAAATGCCTTCTCTGCATCAATTGAAATGATTATATGGTTTTCGTTTTTAATTCTGCTTATGTGGTGAATTACATTTATTGATTTGCGTATATTGAACCAGCCTTGTTTTCCTGGAATGAAGCCCACTTGTTCATAATGGATTATCTTTTTAATGTGCTTTTGTATCCGATTAGTTAAAATTTTATTTAGGATTTTTGCATCAATGTTCATCAGGGAAATTGGTCTGTAGTTTTCTTTCCTTGATGTGTGTTTGTTGGGCTTTGGAATCAGTGTAATGTTTGCTTCATAAAAAGTATTTGGGAGTATTCTCTCTCTATCAATTTCCTGGAAGAGCTTGAAGAGGATCGGTGTTAGTTCTTCTGTGAAGGCTTGGTAGAATTCTGCAGTATATCCATCTGAATCTGGACTTTTCTTTTTTGTATCCCCAGCATCTTAATATAGTATTATGCTTATAAAAGTTTAAGCTCTGAAAACTAACAACAGGTAGAATTCTGATCACATGAAATAGAGTATCAATTTCCCTGTTTACCACATACCTGTAGATCAAATATAACAATATTTACCTATATACACATTTAAGATTTATTATAAAGAATCTTGATCATTATAAATTATCTATTATTTACTTACTCTAAGAATCCTGCGCTTTTTGGCACCATTAATTGGAGAATCAACTTCACTATTTTCTTGATCCTAGTTCAAGCAAGCAAATGAATAAAGAGATTAAGAAAGGTTATACAGAGTCCTCAAGTGAAAACATTATTATTTTATGATTACATTATTGTGATTACTAAATGATTCACCTCAGGTGATTTTAAAACATTTCGTTTTTTACTTTCTCTTCGGAAAATCTCATCATCTTCACTTTCATTACTTATTAATAATTGTTCATCTGTAATTAATTAAAAATGAATCCAGTCAATAGATTTAAGTTTATTCAATCATAACAAACTCTTTTATTAATGCTTACAAGAAGAAACATTTCCGGTAATATCAACATTTATTTACTTTTTTAAAAAGTTTTTCAGAAGTTTGCCTAAAAAAATCAGCCTGTAAAGAGAGAAAAATAAAACAGTGCCAATGAAGGAAAATAAGAGATAATAACTTTGCTAAAAAATATAGATTTGAATGAGGTTCAACTTTATAAATTAGCTGAAATGAGAACAAGAGAAGGCAAGATGTAATTTTAGTCTAGAATTCATCTCTAAACTTATTATAGTCTTTCTGCCCTTTCTACTTTTTATGCTCTTTCTGGTTGAAAGATTAAATCATGAAAATGCAGTCTACAAAATAATGTATTAAAATATTTTTTATTTCAGTATGTACATAAACATGTATGTTCAAGCATAAGATCAAAAATGGTCAATATATTCACCAAAATGTAAATAGCTTACATATTCAGGGGCAGAGGGAATATAAAAATAAAAATCCTTAAGCTTGTGGTGTAATTCAATGGTACAGCACATATCTTGTGTGCACAATGCTCTAAGTTCAAGTCCTAGCACCAAATGTAAAAAACAAAATGAAAACATGAAAACCCTTATACATAAAATACACTATTTCACGTTTTCAGGTACTTAACCAACGTTCTATTTCTACACTTTCATAAAATTTTAGTTATAACACCTTTTTGTGTCTTCATGAAACCTCCCCCAAGAGCCCTGTGGTGGTTTTAAGGTAAGTTCACAAGTTCTTTGGTACTCCTCCCTTCAAGTAGTGCTCCCTTTAAGTGCTGGCTAGACTTAATGACTTTGTTTCCACCAAAAGAATATAATGGAAGTGAACACATGTTATTTGTAAGTCTAAATCATAAGAGGAATTATGTCCTCAATCTTGCTCTTTCTCTTGTATTACTTACACTGGGAGAAGTCAGATGTTGGTTTTTTGCTAAAGTGCCCAAGCTATCTCTAACTCCTAGGCTCAAGCAATCCTCTCTCACCTCCACTTCCTGAATAGCTGAGATTATGGGCATACACCATATTTAGCTACCATGTGCTTTATTTTAAGGACACATCTAGCACTCCTGTGGTGAACTAAATGTTAAGTCATCATTTTTAGAGTAATTAATTATGCAGACATAGATAAATAATACAGATTTTGGTACCTCGAAAAGGAAGTTGGCATAACAAAAACCTGAACTGCAGAACCAACTTTGGGACTAGATAGTTGGTAGAAACTGACAGGGTTTTTGAAAGTTTTTATGAAGTCATGAAGAGCCTCAAAGAAATTGTAAGAAAATTAATGCCCTGGAGGAGGCCACAGGTGAGAGTCTAAACAACAACCTCATTGGAAATAGGAGGAAAGGAAATCTTTTCTAAACAGTGCCAATAAATTTAGAAATATTGTAGTTAACATGGAAAGTAGAATTTAGACCTACTGACTGTGGTGGTCTCATTAAGGAGACTTCTAAGACAAAATGTTTAGGATATTAATTTGTTGTTTCCTGCTGTTAAAAGTAAAATACAAGAGAGAAAATAAACTAAAGAAAGGATTATTAAGCATGAAACAGATGGAACATGCTTATTTTAAATATTCTAGGCCTCCTCAGATGGCAAATGATACTAAAATAAATCTTCTAATCAAACATCAAATCAAAAGAGTACTAACAGTAAAATATTATAAAGCTGCAGGTGTAATTGTAAATGTTTTGTGAGATCAAAGGTGGTGCCTCAAGCCAATGCAGTGGTGGAAGATGAGGGAGGAGGATTACAAATTTGAAGCCAGCCTAGGCAACTTAGCAAGACAAGGACAGGGGATGTAGTACAATGGTAAAGTGTCCAAGATCAACATCCAGTACACCAAAAACCAAAAAACAAGATGGTGACTCAGAGTACCATTTAATCAGACAAAACATCTCTTAAATATTTTAAGGATGCACCTCAAAGTTTCTCTCAAATATCAGACCTTCTAAGAAGCATAAGGAATTATCTCTAGACATCTAAACAAAAGTCCAAAATAAAGAAGGACTTTTTCCCCCACATCAGATTTGAGGGCGTGGACAATATCTAATGGAATGAACTCCAAGAAGGATTTGTAAGATATTCATTTGTAATTTATAAAGAATTACTTTGGAAGATAAAAAGCCAGCTATTACTAAAAGGAACAAATAGTATGAATTAAAAGGAAGCCTCTGGATCCCAAAACTTTAACCAAAAAGGAGGAGGCAGGAGCTAACTGTTATGAGAAAATATCAAACATCCAGAGAATGGAGCCAAAACTTATGAAGAATATTCCCAGACTGAGTCCTAATCAAGAAGCTTCCACAGTCAGCTTTGCTAGATTTCAAAATTTCTATGGCCTAGTAATACCTGTGTACCTTTCATTCCTCCTCTCACCCTGTTTGAACAAGTCATCTTAGAAGCATATTCTCCATGCATATTCAAGCCTTCACATAACTGCAACTAGATGAAATCCTGACTATAGCTTCCTGAGAAATCCTATGCCAGAAGTCACCCAGCTAAGCAACTAATTCCTGACCTATAGAAACTGAGATGTTACTTTAACCTTTACCCCCACTGAATTTTGTTACACAGCAATAGATAATACAAATCAACACAATAAGCTTTTCCTTACATTCTGTGCTAGTAGAACATCTACCCAGACAGATAAACTTGAACGATTCCTTTTTGCAGAGGACTACATAATCCAACAGTTTTTTCTTTATTCATTGCCTTACAAGGAAGCGAGAGTTAAATGAATGACTTAGTTATAGTAAACAGCTAATTTTTAGAAGGCTTCCTTTTTAAACTGCCTTAGTATTATTTCAAAGAACTATTTTTTAATTCATAAAACATGGTAAATGATCTTAAATACTGAAATTAGATGGAAAAGTGCTAAACACATATTCTCTAATAAATAACTCTCTAGTATATATATGTGCAAGATTATTTTGCACATTAATAATTATAAACAATGCCTGAAAACATTTTTAAATACATCTGACACAGAAACAGAAAAATGACCTCACCTGTTAAGAAGGACATAATACACACATACTAAAGCAAATATTGAAGGCCCAGAGGCAACATCCACTTAGTGAAAACACATGTGTCGGGGCACAACCTAAACTATGCAGAACAATCATGTTTTGAAAGCTAAACCTATTTCTAGAACTTACCTTAAACATGTTTTCATCCTACAAAGAACATTCATGAATGATGCCTTCAGTACTAATGAGAATAACATAAGGAAAATATTTACAGAGGAAACTCTTATTTTATCCTACAACTATTATTCTTCTTCTTCATAAGGAATAACATTCATAAATGGCCTGATAAAATGATCTATAAAGAGTTGAGATCTATAGAAAGACTTAAAATATACCGAAGTCACTTTAATACCAAACATTTAGCACTATATTCTCTAGTTTCTCTGTAACTATAAACTCAGATCACAAAGATTCTCTGGATTCATTCGGTGGTATAATCTCAATCCTTTAAATATGGCCTTATGTCTCAAATATTTTGTTAAATAAATCCTTTACTTCAAACTATCCCTCACACTGTTATATTTTCCTTCTTTACCTTTATTTCATCATTTTATAACCCCTAAATTGTTTATTATCTTCAATATATCTAAATTTTAATAATCCTGAAGAGACACAGTGAAAATCAACATATTCATAAAGATTTTCTGATCTCATCTAACTCAAAATTTTCTCACCCCCTGAACCTCTTAAACAGCCACTATCTTATCCACATGATTAGTTCCACATTTTATTGACATATTCTCAAATGTATGTTATACAAATGTTTACGTTTTACAACCAAAATTTTATAATTTTAAAATTATAATTTTATTATATTTCACATAATACCTCTAGCATGATACCTTTCCCATGCCATGCACATAAAAATTATATTAGTGAGCATCATCTTAAGAAAAGTTATATCATCTTGTACTGAGAAAGTACATATTACAGATACATTTCTACAGTAATTATTCTAGAAAGAGTTATAGGTTTTATATAGACTCTTACCTTCAGCAGAATAATGACGTGATTGATGTAGATAAATTTGATCATTGCTTTTCGCTTTTTCTAGAGTAAATCCTGAATCATCAAAAACTGAACTTGATGTTTCTTGGATATGTTGCAGATTTCCTTCTTTCTTAATAGAATCTGGTATCTTAAGCATTTCCTCTCCTATCTTAGGAAATGAGTTCAATATGTTTTTAGAAAGTGGAGTACTCATAACTTTTCCTCCTACTGGCAAAGAAAACTCAGAAAAACCAGGAGATATAAATTTCTTACTCTTTGCTGTATTCAGTGGAAAATGTGGAAAATTTGTACTGTACATATCTTCACTTGATGGGACAGGTATAGCTCCACTGGTAAAATTTTCAACATGATCTCTTGGTTGATTTGAGATATAATATGCATCTTTCATGTCCTTACTACCTACATTTCTTCCAGACAGATCATCTTGAAGTCTACCATTATTTGTATATAATGCATGTTCTGATATTTCATCAAGAGAATCTGAACTACAAAATCCTAAATCAAAGGTAACAGAAAATAAATCCCTGGAGCAATCAAAAACATTTTCATTGCTCTTCAGTTTTTCCTCATGGATATCTTTCAAATCTTCATGAGGTTTCCAACTATTAACACTACACATAATTTGGTCTTGGGATTGGGAATTATCACACAACAAAAGTTCATCAGAAATGAAGAACTGAGAGATAGGAGTCATTTCACTTATAACAGATTTTTCTGACACACATGAAGCTTTGCAGTTATTCTTCAAAGGAGAAAGGCTCACATCATTCAATTCTTCCCTAGCCTCTTCAAACAGTGGTAAACTCTCATCCCGATCAGTTGACAATACCAGGAGGTCATTATTAACAATATTACAGTTGTTTTCATCAACTAAATTCTTTGCAGTATCTATGTATATTTGACCATGATTATTAGTTGCTAAATTTTCATTAATATTTTCATGTATTTCATCGTAACAGACACAGAAGCATGACTCATCAGAAATCTTATTGTTAGTTGCACACAAGAGACAACTTTTTTCAGAAGGATAATTGATAAGTTTAAGTGAATCCGATTCTAATTTTTGTTGAGAATTCATAGTTGAATGTGATATCAAAGAAGTGGACTTACAATTTAGTAAATGCTCTGTATTGGATAGGAAAAGCAAATTCTCAAATGTAAAACCCTTAGCAATTTCATACTCCAAATCTGAGAGTCCACAGAGAGGCGGAGGAGAATGAGATAAAAATCTCTCTACATTAGCAAGTACCTCTTTTGTGAATGAGTGACAATTATAAAATTGATCATCTGTTCTATCTATATAATGCTCTTCTTCAAATGGAAGTACCAAGTTAGAGGAAAGAAATTTCTCGTCACTGAAACTATTATAACCAGAGTCTAAAAAATGTTCAGCAAAAGAACTGGTAGATTTATGTGTAAACTGACACTCTGTTATTAACACACCTGGCTGATTAACAACATTTTCAGCAATAGTACACGTGTCAGAAACTCCAACTGTATCTGATGTCTTTTTATCATTCGTTAAGTCCACCTGAAAAATAGTTTCAACAGTAGAATTTCTGTTAGTATCTAAAGAATCCATATCATTATTTTCTTTATTAGGCCAATCTTTTTTCATTTCTTCATAAGTTTTTTTCTTTAGAGAAATAATCTGAGTACATTTGTTGTGAGTCTGTTTAAAATTTCCAGAAAATTCCTCATCAGATTCTGCCTTTGAAAGTGAACTGCCATGATTTATATTCTTTTCAAATGAAGATTTCTTGTGAGTAGTAAAGATGTCACTGGCAAGATTACTACAGATATTCCTGGGAAGGCTAAATTTACTTGGGCTAACATCTTCCATTTGTAAATAAGATTTCATTTCCAATTCATAGCTGCATTTATCCTATAAATAAGAAACATGAGAAAGTTACAGAAAAACAAAACAGTATTCCAATTCTAAGAAATGAGTTTCACTCTGTATCAAATAAATTATAATACTATATTATTCATGATTCTCTTAAACCTTAAAAATTATTCTTATATAACCAAACAAAGCTACAAATGACACTACTATGAAATTGTTACCTTTCATCAGTTAATTCTTTTATCCCCTGCATTTAATACACAAAAGGCCCATAACAGCTGTTCAAAGAACAAAATTTAATAAACATATAAATGCTAACCTTTTCTACTTCTAATATTTAATTTGAATTACTCTAAATTTCCTAAAAGTATGTAGTTAAGAAATTAATACATATTAGTGAAAAACACACATACATATGTCAAATTTACTCTCTTAACAGCAGTAAACTAAGAACAGCTTTCAGAACCACTAAAACAATGGTACATGTATGTCTATCAGGCTATAGATTAGAATATATTTCCATTTTTAATAAAGTCCCCAACAAAGAACTTATAAATTGAACTTCTAAGTTTTACTCTTCTCTATGCCATTAAGCTAATACTAAAATTTCTACCATCCCTCTTCTTTCCCAAAAATTCTACTTTACTCAGAATTCCTCCACAATTCATAGACTTGTGCAGTTAGCTCTCCACTTTTTTTTAATACATTAAATATTAAAATGAGCAGTGTCTGTTTCCCTGCCAGTAGATATATTTCCACATAGAGTGTTTTGATTTATTCACTGATGTGGCCACAGGGTCTGGAACAGAGAGCATGGGATATAGTAGGCACTCAGTAAATACACGTTGATTTGATGGCACCTGTTCTGTTGGGATACACAACTAATTTTTATTTACACATATTCATTAACAATAGCTAATAACAAAAATAGCAGCTCCAATTTACTGAGTATCTACTACATGCCAATTACTATTCTAAGTGTCTTATTATGTATTATTTAATCTTCACAATAACTCCATGAAGTAGGCATTATTATTATCCCTATTATACAGATAAAACTGAGGTACACAAAGATTAAATAATTTAAACACAGACCTAGTAATAAAGTTGGAATTTCAATCCAGTCATTATGGATTTCACACTCAACAAGTTCACTATTTTCACTCTCTTAAGGAAGTAAAATCAAGAAACTGCTCAAGAAATCCCTAATTTAGGGCTATTTAATTCTCTACCACTAGGATATGAGAGATACCAAATGACCTACATAAGTAGAGAATATTACAATAAATCCCAGTACCTCAAGAATCCTAAACTAGCTTGAGAGTTTACACAAATCATTAAATGTATTAAAATTTTACTGATCTAATATTTACAGATGATATTCTTCTCATTAATTATCTATTTCTTTTGCCAAGGTAGAAAACTGGTTCCTTAACAAGATCATAAGGAAGTATAACAAAAAAACAAAATCTTGAGGCTGGAGCGGTGGCTCAGCCGTTATGGTGCTTGCCTGGCGTATACACAAGTACGCGAGTTCAAACCCCAGCACCACGAACACAACAAAGTGTCTGAGGAATAAAAGTCACATGAAAAACTAAAGAAAATTGCTCCTCTCTCTCTCACTGTCCCCTCTTTCTTTAAAAAAAAAAATCTTTCTGGATATAATTGCATATAATAAACACTTTTGTTTCCTATAATAATCTCAAATTAAACAAAATAAAGATTAAGTATTCTAGTTTCATTATCATACCAAAAAAGAAAGTTATATAAAACTCTACCTCTTCATGTCTCATTCCTTCTATCATTTGCATAATGCTTACAAAATGGTGGCATCGATCTGAATGGTCAACTTGATGTGTAGGAAAAGGATGATCTTGCCATACTCTCCATTCAGAGAGAGAGAGCTGATGACTCCCAATGGTGGGTAGAGCCTTGATTAATGATTTCAAAAATAATAAAAATGATAAAAACAGAGACATACTAAGTGAGATTTCAAACTGATTTTAAAAATACACTTAATATGCAAACAAGGCTAACATAAATAATTTTAATTCATTTAGATATTGTCAACTAAAATCACAAGGAAAATAATTTCATACAAAGATGCCCTTTCAAATATTTTATAAAATAATTGTTATGAGATACAACTTGGCCATAGTCCTATTTAGATAGCTTCATGTTAAGAGCAAATATTTAGGTAAATGTTTGGCTTCAAAATTACCATTTTGCTAGATATAGAGGCCACTATCTAACAAGAAGGTATTCATAATCTCTTGGGGATACTCCTCCCAACTCTTTCACGCCTGCTGCCAATTCCTTACTCTCCCTGTTAGTGAATAAAATAAATTTTTATAGCAATATATTACAGGCTCTATAAATCTGAAAGAAATCATTTCTGAGGTTTCTCCAGCTTTAGCAATTATATATACAAACCCTGATTGTTTTTTTGACTTCATTAAGCTTACCAATAATGTGTTCATAAAAAAAAAAAAAACAGCATCTAATTCAGTTTTAACTATGCTTTCAGAACAAAAAATAAAACCAGTTTGTATAAAAATGCACAACATAATTTATGTTACTAAAATATTAAAAAGAATCCTGAAACAAATGGTAAATAGCAAAGCAAACTACATATATTGCAGAGTAAAATGACAACCACGTAATATGCCCATTTTGAAACAATTACATGGTAGGAAGAAATGGAAGAAAATGCAGAACTTATGCAAAAATATCAGTTAGGGTTACAAACAATAAATAAGAACGTTAGTAGCTTTTAAAAGACCTGATTTGTTTTTAAACTGATGATATTCCTAGTTTTTTAAGCGGACACTCCCATTATAAATATCTCTCATTATTCCCAAATCTATTGCATAATAACAATAAGGAGTATCTGAAACCATGTTCACTTACTGGTGTGTTTTCCTTATCCTGTAAAGACAGAAACTGTACTCGAGGAAGCACTATTTCCTTAATTTCATCACTGTCACTTAATCTATAGACTCTGTTCCATAACTTAAATTCTTCTGATAAGAACCAGTTATTTGAGTTATTTTGCCTCATTCCTGTAAGTTGAAAAAATCAGTTTTTAAACAATCTGCAAAGGCAAACACAAAATATACAATATGAACCTAAACTCTGATTTTGTCTACTCACCTCCACCATTATGATTCAATTTCTTAAAACTACAATGGATTATATAAAAGCAATCTGTTTATCACTTTCTGCTTCTACATATCTCCTAAACTCTTCTCACTTTTTTAAAAGTACCCCTATCTAGGAGCTAACCTTTAGTAATGACTTATTAGCTCCTGCTTTATACTGTTCATCCTTTCTAGTTTGGTGATTATTTTCCTTTAGAGATAATAAAAACCAAGAAGAATTAATTTATTATGCAGCATTTAATTATTTATTTCAGTCCTGGTGATTGTCCCAAAGACACTCTATCACTGAACTACATCCCCACTCCTTTGTATTTTTTATTTTGAGACAGGTTTTCCTAAATTACCCATGCTAGCCTCAAACTTGTGATCCTCTTTAGCCTCCCAAGTCACTGGGAAACCAGGACACCCAGCTCAAGTTTTTATAACCAAAAACCTACTCTATCTTCCCAAGTTGTTAAGGCTTGCCTGGAACTTCCTCAGCTTCCTGAGCTTCTGGGATTACAGGCAGCCTACCTAGTCTATTACGCAGCTTTTAAAAAGTCCACTGTTACATTTTTTTTCTTTATTCTTTATTTTTCATTATGTCACTTTTTTATTTTTGTTGTTGTTTCTTTTGGTATGGGGATTAAACCAGAGGGCACTCTGCCACTGAGCTACATCTCCAGCCCTTTTTATTTTTTATTTGAGGCAGGATATCACTAAGATGCTGAGGGGTTCCCTAAATTGCAGAGGGTGACCTTGAACTTGCAATTCTACTGCCACAGTTACTAGTATTACAAGTATGTGCCTATCATGCAGCTTATTATGTCATTTTTTTCTTTGTGTTGGTTCTTTTTAGTTATACATAACATTAGTATTCATTTTGACATAATTATAAAAGCATGGAATACAATTTGTTCTAATTCATACCCCAGTACTTCCCCTTCCCTCTTTTCTCCCCCTCTCCCTGTTCCCTTCTCTCTACTCCTCTACTGATTCATTACAGTTTTGTTTTGTTTTTTCATTAGTGTTATTATGACATTTTTTAAAGCACCAGGTCTGCTCACCCTGCCCTTTGCTCCTCCCCTCCCATTCCCTATTTAAAAGTTAAGCCAAGGGGCCAGAGTGATGGCTCAGAGATTTGAGTGCTTGCCTGGCGTGCTCAAGGACCTGTGTTCAAACCCCAGCACCACATACACAACGAAGTGTCAAGTGTCGGAGCAACGAAAGTCATGTGAAAAACTAAATAAAACTGATTCTTTCTCAATGTACTTCTCTTAAACAAACAAATAAAAAGGTCCTTCTTAAATTCTTAAAGATTAAGTAAAATCCAAAAAATAAACATTTTTGTTTCTCATTTTCATAGTGTAAATATTTCAAAGTATTTTCTTGGGAGGCTGAGGATGTGGCTCAATAGAAGAGTACTTGCCTTGCATGTAAAAGGACCTGAGCTCAATTCCCAGAACTGGGGTTGGGGAGGGGGTGATTTCCTGGTATCAGCATAGTCTCTACAGTTCCTAAACTAGCAATTCTTTCCTTACTAACTGTTTAGTACAAAAAGCACATTATTTGCTTCTCAATGTCTCAGTATTATCAGTAGCTGTCTAAATTCACCATTATATGTTGCAAGGGCAAATATTAAAACTTTTCCCCCCCTTTATAAAAGAAAGGCATTATTTCTCTGGATAAAAACAACTACCTAACACAAATGGCTATCTCAATTACCAGGTGAATTTGAGATGAACTAGGAAAGAATGTACAGTAAATGTCCTCTTATGAGGACAAATTACTGTTAATCTTGAGAACCTATGTAAAGGATTATAATCACTTGGAGATACGCATAGGGAGAATTTGTGTCTTTGTCTTATATTAGGAGTTCGTTCACAATGCACAGTACAATCTGACTTAATGCTTATTGAATAATAAAACTGATATTTTTTTTTCAATACTTTGTGGATTCTCTAGGTTGGTGGGATATTTTCAATATTCCAGTGCTGAGTTTCTATCACTATACTGACAATATGTCTTTCAGGTTGCCACATGAACAATCTCTTATCCTTCCAAAGAGAACACCCAAAACATCTTAGAAGACACACTGGGATTTTTAAAGAAGAAATATTATATTAAGATATCTAAATATATCTTATCAAAATAAGAATGAGGAGGTGAAGCATGTGTCAAATGGGAAAATTTTTGTTTACCATTCCTACAGGAAGACAGAGATGACTTCCGCTGCACATTCCGAGAGGGCTTCTCTGGTTCATAGACACCATGTGTGATGAACATTTTATGCAATTCTGGATTGATTCCATCAGGCACCATTCGTGGGCTTCCTTGGAAAAAATGAAGGACCTGTCTATTACCTGAAATAGCTTTATAAATACTCCTTTTGTTACACTGGCTCTGATTATAAGTCTGCAAGAAACAAATGCAAAATGTCAAATTACATTATTTCCATAATAATCACTCAGCCACAACAAACGATTATTCTATTAGTTTGAGATTATTATAAATATTAAAAGCTGATTCTCTTAAATATATAGAGAATAAAATTCCTACTGTCTTGAATTTTAAAACATACTAGTAAACTGTTAGAATAATTCTTGATGAAAATCATTTCAAAATCTATTTTTATAAAAGTCTAGCTTAGCAACTATATTTGCACAAAGGATATTTTTTTATTCATTAACTTGTTTTTTAATAAGGCAGACATTTACACATAACTGTAAGATCACTTAAGTGTAAAGTTTACTACTCCCTTCTTCAACCTTTTTATCTCACTACACATACAGTTTCTTTACTGTATTCAACAAAAGCATTGCTCTCCTTACAAGGTATTAACATAAAGCATCTGAAGCACTTAGAATGTTACATAGCACAGAGTAAGTGCTCATTACATGTAGAACATTACGACTATTTTACAGAAAAGAAAACTAATATCTGAATAGAGAAGCTGAGCAACTTGGTTAGGTGACACTCAATTCCATTTGTTGATAATACATGGATGGCCTTTTACATGTTACCAATCTTTTCATTTATAAGGATCATTTTATGGATAAACTGGATGATAGAAACAAATACATTATACTCACAAGAAAAATATTAGGGAAGAGAATTCATTATTCAGGCTGATTTTAAAGAGTATATAAAACATTTCAAATCAGTTTTTAAGAAGGTCACAGTGGATACATGCCTGTAATCCCAGCAACTCAGGAGGCTGAGATAGAAGGATAGCAAGCCTAAAGCCATCCTCAGCAACTTAATAAGACTCTATCTCCAAAAACAAATTATGGAGTAGAGCTGTCGCTCAGTGGCAAAGTACCCTTGGGTTATCCCCAGTATCAAAATAAAATAAAATTTTATTTTGAAAACTATCATAACTGAGGAATCTTTAATATGAAACCAGATATTTAGAGATTCAACTTGTCCCAATAAAATAAAAGTTTGTTAACACTTTAGTGTAACAAACACAATATGTCATATTTAGAAAATTCTATTATCCAAGATGGTAGCAAAATATGAAGATAATTTATTTACCACTTAGAATACACATCAACAAATTTTGACAAAAGGCCAGAAAATAAGTATTTCAGGTTTTGCCAGTCACATATCGTCTCTGGTGCATATTTTTTATTAAAGCTATTTTCTGGAGCTGGAGTGGTGACCGCTGAGCAGTTACAGCACTTGCCTGGCTTGAGCAAGAACGTGGGTTTGAACCCTGGCACTGCATACACAATTAAGTGTTGGAGCAACAAAAATCAGATGAAAAACTAAATAAAGTTGATTCTCTCTTTCTCTCTTTCTCACTATCCTTCTCTCTCCAAAAATAAATAAAAAACAAAGTAATGGATATTGGTTGTTATATCTAGGTGTCTTTGAATTAATACTGACGTACTAAAATGTGGGAGGTTATTTGGTTTGTTTTGCCATACTAAGGACAACCAGGGGTGCTCTACCACTAAGCTACATCTCTAGCCCTTTTTATTTTTCATTTTGAGACAGGGTCTTGTTAAGTTGCCCAGGTTGGCTGTGAACTTGTGGTCCTCCATAGGTATGTGCCACCATACCCAGTAAGTGTGTGTGTGCTTTGTTTTTGTTTTTGGGAGACATTTCATTTTTTGTTTTGAGACAGCATCTCGCTAAGTTGCTTAGGTCCTTGCTAAGTTGCTAAGGCTAGCTTTGGACTTGCATCCTCCTGCCTCAGTCTCCTGAGTCAAAAGGATTATAGGAGTGCACTACTGCACCCGACTAAATGTGGTTTTTTTATGTGGATAAAAATTGGGAAACTGAATCCAGTCAGAAATTCTTATTGTAAGAAAAGAATATTCAAATCCAATATAAAGGGGAAAAAATAAACCACAATTACATATGTAAAGATTATTAGGACCTAGAATGCTAAATTATTGGTAATAGTCTTTGGGTTGTATTTCTCAAATATCAAATGTCAAATCATGTTTCTACATATCTACTTACACGTTCCTCTCGTCCTTCAGCAAGAATAACAACAATCCTGCCTTGACGCTTACGGCCAGTTCTACCCATTCTTTGTATAAGACGAATTGGGCTCTTCTGGGCATCAAAGCATATTATAAGATCAACTTCCCCTATATCCAAACCTTCTTCACCAACACAGGTAGAAACCAATGTATTATAACCACCCTCACGAAATTGCTTCACTACCTGAAATAAAAATGACTTAAAATTTGCTAGATGCAAATATAAGAGAATTGTACATCAAAGCATATTATTCTCACTCATTCTAAAATGGTAAATTTAGATTAAAAATTAGCTTTAAGGATATCATAGAACAAGGGAAAAGTCACGAAATGGCAACATAAGCCAAAAGAGATTATAAAATGGCAAGAACAGTCTGAACTGTGACTCTACAAGGATTTGTTAACAATTTTAATAGTTTCTCCCTCAATGAAAAAGCCCTGATTTTTTTTTTTTTAAAGCACCACTGAGGGGTTGGAGCAAAGGCTGGGCAGTTATGACGCTTGTCCAGCATGCACAAGTACATGGGTTCAAACCCCAGCACCCATGTACACATCTAAGTGTCAGAGCAACGAAGGCCATGTGAAATACTCAATAAAAATTGATTCTCTTAGTCTGTCTTTCTCTCTCTCACTGTCCTCCTCTCTTTAAAAAAATAAAAATAAAAATAAAAAAAATAAAGCAACACTGAAAGGGGCACAGGGCAAGTAAACAGCCTACAACAATTACTCCTATTTATCACATCTTAGGTGTTATATAAAATAAAAATGCTAGGCTGGAGCACTGGCTCAGCGGTTGGAGCACCTGCCTGGCACGTATATGGACTCGGTTTGTTATACCACATACACAACTGTCAGAGAAACAAAGGCCAGATGGAAAACTAATTAAAATTGATTCTCTCTTTCTCTCTCATACTCTATTTAAAAAAAAAGAAAAAGCTGAATTAGTTCACAATGATAGCTACTATGTAGAAGGGCATACTATGTATGTTACCCAATACTAAATTTGAATATTAGTTACTACTCCCAATGAGGTAGATATTATCACTTCATTTTATTATCTATTAGTAAAACAACTACCTGAAAAGTAGGGTAATAAGTATGACCATAAACATAATCATGCTAAATTCTCTAATAAACCTTTGCAGTATCACTAGTCAAAGGATTTTCCTTCTATGTGGAAAATCTCAGCACAGGGAGAACCAATGTCAGGACTGTCCTTTTTAATCAGAGAAAGGGCAGAAATGGCCCACAGTGCTAAAGATAGAAAAATATAACTCCTTAAATATAAATAGCCAACAGATTAATAAAAGATGCTTCATGAAAAAACTAAACTAACTTATTTGCCTATTATTGATCTGTCAATGCATATTCACTTTTTTGAACCGACTTATATATTCAATTGTTTATTCAACTTCTGTACTTGATATCTACTATTTTAAATACAGTAGCACTATTTTATTTAAATATAGTAGCACTATTTTAATATAGTGCTAAAGTTATAGTTTAAATATCAAGTATGGCTGATGATCTGTTTACTACTGTGCAGCCCACAAACTGTTCATTACTGGTTTATAACAAGATAAGTACAAAAATTGAAAGTAAAGGTTTAGAAAGAAAGGTTTAGAGTAAGTTTTAAATTTATTGAATCTAACAAAAATAAATAAAATGAACTTTGAGCTTTGGTTTTCATAACAGTTTTACTTATCGAGTAATTCATTTTATTACATTCTTCAAAAGTATCAGTTTATGACGCAGTGGAAGGAAATAAACTGGCCATTACCACTTTTGGAAAAACAACAATCTAATAATATGCTTGTCAGAGTTAACTCATCCAAAACCAAGTTCCAGATACTGTCCCCAAAACCTGCATTTACTACAATTATCCATCTAAGTTAATAGCTCATTCAGTTGCTCAGTCCAAAAATCTTGGAATAATATCCTTGGAGTTACACTTCACACTCCTTTATCTTACACACTATTCTAATTTGTCAATAAATTTTGTCAACTTAACTTTTAAAATAAATTTTGAAATCAACTATTTCTCACAAACTTTCCTACTACCACTGTAGTCCAAGCCACCATTATCTTCAGTTTGAATTGTTGTAGTAAGTCTTCTAAATGATCTCCTAGCTTTTACCAGGATGATTCTTTCAAAATGTGGATAAGACCATAATCTTCCTCTGCTCCAAACCCTCCAATGACTTATCTCATTCAGAGTAAAAAGCAAAATCATTAAAATGGAAATGAACAACAGGGTCCTAAAGGATCTGCCTCTACTTTTCTTCCCTGACTTAATCTCCTGTTTCTAAATAAATGGATAATTTAATTACAACTATTTGCAATAAAGCCCATTTCAGAATAAAATAGCTGTTATAAAAGTAATTATGTAAAGGAGTAATAAAAAGGGTTGTTACCTTAGCCAACATAAAAAGATCATTGACACAAGTGAATAAATTCTAATTTACTAAAATCAATGTTTCTTACAGTGCCTAAAAAGCTCAGGAAATAATGACATCAGATAACATTGATATTGGCAAAGACCAGGTTGAATATTTCTAATAGGTACTGTGGGTTTTTCAAATACTGAAAATGTTTGACCTGAAAGGCAAAAATCCACTTTATTTTTCACTTATATATACTGTAAAGACTAGTAATAATCACTCATTAGATGTCTGAACTCTTTAAATTACTTATAATCTGATGTCACAATAGGTAAAGATGGTGTTGTTTTCAGACTCAGATCTCCACACCACATTCAGTCAGCTTAAATAGATTCTTCAGAATGCAATAAGGACTAGGCTAATGCTGTTTAAAATAAGACTGGAATTCCTCAGCTACTATGTCACGAATCAAGAAAAGAGCTGTCAAAATGAACTGAACATTAAAAACACACCTATTTGTCAGTGGCTATTGAAGTGTGGACCTATGTATAGCTAATCTGCAAAAACCTCGAGTCTAAAATCCCCCTGAAAACATCATAGAACTTCTTAAATTTATGCTCTTATTCAGAGCATTGGGCCACTTCAAATATCATCATGGTTTCTTCTAATCATACTTTTAAAATAATATTTTTAAATAATTAAAAAAAAGAGAACAGCTCATTGGTTTAGAAAAAATTATTAAAGTGACTTAAATAGTAAACATTCACTGAGAACTCTACAATATAATCTCATTTAATGCTTCTAATAACCTATGAAGTACATTTATAAACAAGAAATTTGAAAGTGGTAGAATTCCAACCTACGTGTATGGATACAGAATCTTTCTGCTGAACTATTATACTTTACATTACTTAAAAACAAGTTTCAAAACCACATAAAATATTACCTGGTATTTTAAAATATGATTATCTTTATTTGCATACTTATTATAAAATTATTCTAAGTACCCAATTCAGACCACTGAGTTAAAAAAAACAACTTAAATACAAAGATAATCAATTTTGTTTTTATTTCATAATCTACAAAAATAATTACCTCCAGTTGCTCCTTCTGGGTAAAACCTTTCATGCTTTTTCCTGAAGCATGGCCAACAAAAGTCATCACCCTAATAATTGGCTGATGCTGTAAAAGCATTTCTGCAATTTCCTGAACACTATCTCGAAATGAAGAGAAGATCATAACTCTGGTCTCACCACATTTCTTTTCAGAGATGTTTTGAGCTATGTAACAGAAAATACATCAATTAAAAGTTTTTGAAAAACATTTAGATAAGAAGTAGTTCCAAACACAAGCCGGAAACTATATATGAGAATAAGCAATACTTCTTTTTAAAAATATTTATAGGGGCTGGCTCGGCAGTTACAGTGTTTGCCTGGCATGAGTGACAATGCGAGTTTGAACACCAGCACCACGTACATAACAAAGTATTGGACAACGAAAGCCACATGAAAAACTAAATAAAACTGATTCTCTCTTTAAAAAAAAAATTAAAAACTTTTTTTTAAAAAAAGAGAGTAAAAGAGAGCATCAGTTTTATTTATTTTTTCATCTGGTTTTAGTTTCTCAAACATTTAGTTGTATATGTGATGTAGGGGTTCGAACCCAGGTGCTTGCACATGCCAGGAAAGTTCTCTACAATTTTTATTTTAAGAGAGAGGGACAGTGAGAGAGAGAGAGAGAAAGAGAGAAACAATTTTATTTAGTTTTTCATGTGGCTTTCAATACTCCAACACTTCGTTATGTACGTGGTGCTGGGGTTTGAACCCATGTACTTGTACATGCAAGGCAAGCGCCATAACCACTGAGCCACTGCTTCAGCCCCCCTTAAAGACATTTTTTAAACTATTTTTAACTCTATTTTCTAGTAATTTTTAATAACGTTGGCTCCCTATTTCTCATTGGCTGTCATAAGTCCTAAACAAATCAAACGAATTAACCTGAATCACTTCTGACCAATTTTTCAATTCAAGAATACCACCTATTACTCCACTTTACCCTCCAAGACAGACAGAAGCACAGAAATGTAGGGCTCCCACTAATTTGATGACACTATTTTAATCCAAACCACGCATCCCCAAATCAGCTATACTTGCAAATTCTCAAAACATAAATGCAGAATACACAACTACACTCAATTCCAAAACTATTACCAATGTTTCTATGCTTGGGAAGCAGTAAATGTACTAATAAGAATACGTTTTTGTGGTTGAGTCACTTACTCTGTGGGTGACTGTGAACATGATAGAAATATAAACCTTAGAAATATAAATTTCTAAGGATTTAGCTTCTTATCTAAAATGGATTGATGATTAATAGGAAGCAGAAAATAGTTTTAGCATAAAATAATGGATAATAATTACAACATGAATGGGTATTTTAGTTGTTATTATTTCTTTTTTACCTGAAAAAGGTCTTGGGAGGCGGGGTACCAGGGACTGAACCAACCCAGAGGTGCTTTACCACTGAGCTACATCTCCAGACCCTTTTATTTTTTTGTTTTGAGACTAGGTCTCACTAAGTTGCTTAGGACGTCACTAAATTGCTGAGGCTAGACTAGAACTTGCAATCTTCCTGCCTCAGCCTCTCAAATTGATGGGATGACAGGCATGCACCACCACACCTGGCTTGGTTATTGTTATTTTGTTTGTTTATTATAAATTTGGTTTGGACCTTGATGATCCTTTTATCTTTCTTATGATTTATATTATACTAGTTATATCATATGTGTGCCAAGGACTACACTAAGCATATTTTATATTAACTCATTTAATCTTCACTACAACCCTAAGGATTAATTTAACACATATAAAGTAATTCACAAGCCAGGCACAGTGGTGCACAGCTATAATCCCACTGACTCAGGAGGCTAAGAAGGTGGATCGTGAGTTCAAAGCCAGCCTCAGCAACTTAGCAAGGCTCTGAGGAACTTAGCAAGACCCTGTCTCAAAATAAAAAAATAAATGGAAAGGGGTGAGGATGTGGCTCAGTGGTTAAGTGCCGCTGTACTCGGTACCCAGGACCCAGGACCCAGGACCAAAATAAGTAAAGTTATTCACAGTACATTAGGCAATAAGCAAGTTCACAATCCAAATAAGCAATAAACACAATAAGTAAAAAGTAGGACTTAAAGGAAACGCTGTAGCAAGGAAAATTATTCTAGACAAATCTCCTTTGAATTGTCACTACATCAAGCCTCTAAATCTGATCAGCTCCTGACAAACTGCAAAGCCAATCTCTGACTTGCTGGAGCTTGCCTTTCTACGCTTATTGCAATGAGGCTTCTTATATCAAAGCCATCCACAACTTCCATATGACAAATTCAATGGATATTTTTTAGTTCATTTTACCACATTTCTCAGCAAAATTTAATATAGTCCACTGTTTCCTATTGATATAATCTTTTCCCTCAGCTTCTCTCATACTTCATTTGGTTTCCTTCTCAAGATCCTTGGTAGTTTTTTTTCTCTGAACTCTAAATGCTGTTATTCTTCAGGACACCATTCTGGACCCTCTTCTGTCTCCAAACTATCTTCTTCCTGGTGATCATATCCATTCCTGAAACTTTAAATATTATCTTTATGCTGATGACTCCAAAATTTATTCATATGTATGAAAATACATAAAAAATAGCCCAGATCATTCTTCGAAATCCAGATTCACTAATCCAGTGGTTATCTGACATCTCCATTTATGTCTCAGAACAATCTTAACCAAGTTTGCTTTCCTCTTTATGCTATACTTAAATTTTTAATTAACAAATGAAAATATATTTGGTATACCTTTTTACATACATATACATGCATTGTAGAACGTTTAAATCAAGCTAATAAGGGTATGTGCTATCTCACATAAT
The DNA here is from genome assembly GCA_004027875.1 of Aplodontia rufa. NCBI lineage: Eukaryota > Metazoa > Chordata > Mammalia > Rodentia > Aplodontiidae > Aplodontia > Aplodontia rufa. The sequence continues at coordinate 842 of PVKS010032720.1, read as the reverse complement.
TATCTTTACTCTTTCTTGCTTGTTATGATTTCACAAAGCATGAACATTCATAGATAAATAAACAAAGTTTTGACTTGGCCTACCAGTTGCACATGATCTGGCTTTTGGCCACCTCTCACCTATACCACTCTTACCCTCATTCAAACCTCTAGTCACTTTGGTCTGCTTACTGGTCCTTAACCATCATACCAAGCACCCTACTTCCTGAGGGTCTTTGAATCTGCTATTCTCTCTGCCCGGAATGATCCTCCCACAGAAATTAGAAGGTTTGATCCCTCACTTTCATCAGGTATCAATTCAAATATCACTCTAGAGAGAGGCCTTCCTAAACCACCCTATAAAACAGCACTCCTCTGATTCATTCTCTAACTGCTTTACATTTCCCTTCCACTGTATTACATAAGGTTTTGCTGCCATCATCTCCAATATTGCCCCGTATTTTTTTCATATAATACCTAATAATATTCCCACCATTCCCCTTGCTCCTACCCTTCCAAACTTTCAGAGGTTTTTAATATTAATTATCCACAGAAATTAAAAGTTGCCTTCTTCATAAGAAATGTTAGCACAAGCTAATAAGTTGAAGTTTTCATTTTTTTAAGTAACTATTTCAGCTTGAACTATAAATATTACCTACCATTCCATGACTTGAAATGTTCAACTACAACTTCTTCTAATTTCTTTAACTTTGGATGACTATAGAAAAACTTTTTATCACCTGTGGAAAAAAACAAACATCAAACTTTTTTTGTGTATTTTTCCACATTATATTAAGTATATCAATATATATTAAGTCATCCTTTTCAAATTACATATGCTAAAAATTTACTTTTTTTTTTTTT
>PVKS010032719.1:0-22316 GCA_004027875.1 Aplodontia rufa | reverse complement strand
TAGAAGACTCTGAGACAAACCCACAAATCTTTAAGCATCTGATCTTTGACAAAGGGGGTCAAAATATAACATGGAGGAGAGACAGCCTATTTAACAAATGGTGCTGGATAAACTGGACAGTCACTTGCAGAAAATTGAAATAAGATCCTCATCTCACACCTTGCACAAAAATCAAATCAAAATGGATCAAGGAACTAGGAATTAAATCAGGTACCATATAACTGCTAAAAGAAAAATTAAGACCAACACTCTAGCAGTTGGGAGTAGGCAAAGACTTTCTCAACAAGACTCCTAAAGCAAAAGAATTAAAATAAAAAATCAATGAGTGGGATGCCATTAAACAAAAAAGTTTCTGCTCAGCCAAGGAATTGATCAAAATTGTCAAGAGACAACCTACAGAATGGGAGAGAATCATGGCCTGTGACTCCTCTGAAAGGGAACTAACATCCAAAATTTAGGAAGAACTCAAAAAACTTACTATCAAAACCACAAACAATCCAATCAATAAATGGGCCAAAGATCTAAATAGAAACTTCTCAACAATTGAGAAGTTTGCAATTGAGCAAACCAATGAATATGTGAGAAAGTGTTCTAAATCACTAAAATCAGAGACATGCAAATCAAAACGACATTAAGATTTCACCTCACTCCAGTCAGATAGGCAAAGATGAAGAATAAAAACAATAACAGATGCTGGAGGGGTTGCAGGGAGATAGGCACACTAGCACACTGTTGGTGGAACTGCAGGCTGGTACAGCCGCTCTGGAAAGCAGTGTGGAGAATCCTCAAAAAATTAAGGGTGGATCCACCACACAATCCAGCTATCCCTCTTCTGGATATTTTCCCAGAGGAGTAAGAATCAGCACATTACAACAACACAGCAAAATCGATGTTCATAGCAGCTCAATTTATAATACCTAAATTATGGAACCAACCCAGATACCCCTCACTGGATGAATGGATCCAAAAGTTGTGACACACACACACACACACACACACACACACACACAAACATTGGAATTCTACTCAGCAATTAGAAACAATGATATTGTGGCCTTTAAAGGTAGATGGATGGCAATGGAAGAAATTATGCTGAGTGAAGTTAGCCAAACCCAGAGAGTCAAGGGTCAAATGTTTTCACTCATTTGTGGAGGCTGGAGCTAAACCCAGGCTTGGGTGAAAGGTAGTCAAATTCGTGTATTAGACCCAGCAAAGGCTTAGCAACACATAATCTGGGGGAACCATAGATATTGGGGTCGGGGGGAGGGAGAGGGGAGAGGCAGGGAGATGTGAGAGGGAGGGAAGACGGGGAGGTATCTTGGGAGACAATCAACACTGTAGCAAACTCTTCACCCCTCCAAAAAGTCAAATGATACTTATGCAATCATTTAATTCTAGAAAAATCACAATCTAAGAACTTTTATCACTTTTAGGGGCAAAGTATAAAAGAATCAAGAGCCTGGGGTGCGGGCAATGTGAGGGTAATTATGGTTTAAGAACATATGTGTATCATATGGCTACTTTACATATATTTATGATTGTACAATAGCTCAACTCCTTAATAAAAATTTTAAAAAGAAATATAAAAAATGATGTTCATTAAGGACCACCTTTCAAAAAAAAAAAAAAAGAATAAAATGTGCATGATATGCTGATAGCAACAGACGAGAGTGGCGGCAGAGACCTGTGTCTACTTCCTGAGTAGTAGTGAAGAGCTCAGACTCTGGAGCCAGACTTCCAGCATTTGGAGCCTTGTTTTGCCACCATCTGTGAGGTTTGGCAAATAACTCAACCCCAGGCCTCTTTTCCAAATGGCCAAGTAGGGCTGGTAATAGAAGGTCCTGCACGTACAGCACTTAGCACGGTACCTAGCAAATGGAACTGCTGAATTACTCTTATGTGTGATTATTCTAGACCTTAAAAGGCATAACCTGGGGCTGGAGCAGTGGCTCCGCGGTTATGGTGCTTGCCTGGCATGCACGAATACACGACTTCAAACCCCAGCACCATGCACGCAAGGAAGTCTCAGAGTAACGAAGGCCACATGAGAAATTAATAAAAATTATTTCTCTCCTTCTCTCTCTCTCTCTCTCTCTCTCTCACTGTCCTTCTCTCTTATAAAAATAAAAAGGCATAATGTTTAAAACTGGTGCTGTGATAGTATTGTTACAGATTGACTTGGGTCCCTCCCAACCTCACATACGGAAGCCCTAATTCTCAGTGTGACATAGGCTTGTTAAGGAGGGGATTCTGATAACATGGGCCATAAGGGTGGGGTCCTAATCCAACAAGACCTGTGTCCACATCAGAAGAGGAAGCCTCACCAGGGTGTAGGAATCCCGGAAAGCCCCATGAGGACATAATGAGAAGGCAGCCTTCTACAAGTTAAGGGGAGAGGCATCCCTAGAGACTGACCCTGGCGGCATCTTGATTTGGACCTTGAGCCTCAGAACTATGAGAAAGCCAATTTCTGTTGTGTAAGCCACAAATCTGCAGCATCCTATTGTGACAACCCTAGAAGACAAACACGCAGGCAATGAAGTTTTATTTTTAGACCAGTGGTGCATCCAAATCAAGAGGGATTGCAGAAACAGAGTCCTGATTCTGGTCCTCAGGGTTTTTGCTTCAGTGGGTCTGAGTGGCATCTAGAAGCTGCGTTTCAGTATTTAAATCGATACATGTGATTGTACCTATTGATGGCATGCAAAGTGATGTTTTGATACATGTGTATATTGTGGAATCATCAGATGAGGATAATTAGCACATTCACCCTGGAAACATTTATCATTTCTTTGTGGTGAGGCTATCCAAAATTGGCTATTTTGAAATGTTTGATATTTAACGGTCAACTGATAGTCACTCTAAGGATAAATCCTGTTGTTTGCAACATGGATGAACCTAGAGGACGTTATGTCAAGTGAAATAAGCCAAAACTCACACATGGAATCTAAAAAGTTGATCTCATTGAATTTGAGAGTAGGATTGTGGTTACTGGAAGCTGGGGAAGGTAGAAGAGAGGTAGGGACAGGGACAGGCTGGTCCCTGGGTTCAAGGCTGCAGTAGGGAGTGAGTTCTAGGCTCTGCACTTCTAACAGGTTGCAGCTCACTGATGCTGCTGGACTGGGGACCACACTTCGAGAAGCACTGATTTGGATGGTGCCCATCCTCCCTCAGATCATCCCCTTTTTATCTCGAAGACAAACAAGGAGCACACAAACTAGGGACTTTCCTCTGTGGCTTTAATCACTATCCTGAGTTTTTCAAAGATGACAGAGGAGATCAGCCTTCAGAGCTATTGAGGCAACAGCAGCAGCTCAGGCTCATAGGAAAAGAAGGGCCAGCTCAACTTCAGGGAGGAGCATGGGTCCTCCACTCTACCCTTCCTCCCAGCCGCAGGAGAACTCGCCTGCCCCAGCTCTGCCAGGACTTCAAAGAAAGGCCTGGTGGCCAAATGTCTGCCTGTGATGAGCAGCATCTGCGTGTATGTGTCCCAGAGCCCCTGCAGCGCCTGAGGCTTCAGGGTGATTCTCTCACCTTGATGCAGGCAGCGCCAGTGTTTCCAAGCAGGACTCCTGGCCTCAGTAGAGCAGCCGCTGTGACTCTTACGCAACCTTTACACTACAGCTGCAATCGCTCAAACCCACGGCCATGTCTGCACTGCATTGAAAGCACCTTGGAGGGCTTACAGAAATGTTGTTTAAATCATTGAGAGCCCAAGCCCAGCAGGCAGGGTGCGGGGACTGCAGAATGGCTCCCAGTCACAGCTGCACCCACCCTCGACATTGGGCACCTGGAGTCGCCTGGCAGGAGGCGGCAGCTGATTTCTTCCTGGGGTTGTCCCTTACTGGGCTTAACCACAGCCTGAGCGGAGAGCTGAAAGAGCTTGGGACACAGGATGCTCACTGAGTGAACAACTGTGGGGCCATCTTCTGGATTCCACTCAGGAGTGGTCTCTGCTCATTCCTCTAATACACATAGGCATTGGCCAAGTTACCCTTCTGGAGGTAGCAGGGCAGCTTCCTGGGCATGAGGGCTGAGCATTGCAAGGGGCCCAAAATTCAGAGGAATCCACACTTGCTGAATGTCCTGTGGTTCTCTCTTGTAATCCTGAATATGTGTATATATTTTTTTAAAGAGAGAGTTATGCATAAAAAAGCATCACATTTTATTTTATTTTTTTATCTGGTTTTTGTTTTTCCTACACTTGTGTATGTGGTGCTGGGTTTTGAACCCGGGTCCTCACTCATGCTTGGCAAGAGCTCTACCACTGAGCCACCTCTCCAGTCTCAATCCTGAATAATATTTGAATTGTTCCTGAATTTTCATTTTGTATTTAACCCTGCAAATTGTGTAGCTGGTCCTGGGGAGCAGTCTCAACGTAAAAGTAAGAACAGAGGCACCAGGGAGGAAAGAACGTTTGATTTTACCTAATCTATCAAGTGAGCTTTTGGCTCTGCTTTCCTAATCCCTTGGGAACTGGCAGTGAGGAGACACTACCTGGCAAGACCATCCCCCTGACTTCTGGTTCCTGGGGAACCTCTGTGAGAAAGCCTTGCTGGGTGTAAAGATTAGGATGGCAGGTAGGATCAGGGAGAATCTTTTCCCTCTAAGAGTCTCAGTTCTCAACTGGCAGTCCCTGAGAAAGATCTGACAGTCTAAGTCAACATATTGAGATATTTCTAGCAAGAACCAGGTATTGCCCTGCAATGAGGAGGCAGCCCTCCTAGAGCTCTGGCTCACATACCCCTTGCCATCACCACACAGCTCTTGGCATACAGTAGGCACACTCAGTTATTGTTGACAGCAATGGTGCTGCCAGTGAGCACAGGTCTCATCCTTATCTTTTCTGGCTGGAGCCAGAGCCACATATCACCCAGAAAGTTCTTAGTGAAGTTGCCACTGTTGCCCTCCAAATTGCTTTTCTCAGTATATGTAGGGGATCAACCCCAAGCAAAGCAATGCAATTGCCCAAAGACATTTCCAGCCCCTGACCATATTGGTTAGTGGTTGTAACTGCATCAATGCTTTGCAACAAATCACCCCGAAATTCAGTGACTTAAAATGGTAATTGCTTTTCCTTACAAATCTGTCAGTGACCTTGGGGTTGATTGAACTAGGTTTGGCTTGTGGGGGAGGCTTTGATTCAAGTTGGGGGTCCAGCTGGACTTATCTGTGGGGATCTGCTCCAAATGTGTTCACTTTGGGCCCAGAAGGACATGAAGCAACTCATTTCAGTGCACAAGAACAAGCGAACATGCTGAAGTTTTCTTAAATCTCTGAGACTGTGTACTGATATATCTGTCCACATTCCACTGGCCAAAGCAAGTCACATTAAGAAGCAAAGACACATACTCTTGCCAATATGAGGTCAAGGCAAGATGCCACTCTAGAAGTGAAGAGCTGAGGGCCAATCATTCAACCTACACTAACCTTATTTTCCTAAACACCTTATCCATATCTTTGTCATAGTGTGGGGCCATTGTCTTTTGTGCACTTCACTGTGAAGTGCCAAGCAAATTGCAAACGAAATTGAATGGGAGTATATATCCCATATCCCCAATTGTCAGATTTTATCATGAAGACAAGTTCATAAAAAGTCATCTAGGAACCATAGTAAAATGTAGATATCCATGCTAAAATGCAGATATCTATACTAACATGTGGATACCCCATACCCAGATAGCAGGATGGAGAGTGTCCCGGAATCTGAATCTTCCCATGCATCTCAGGAGAAAGAGGGCTCATATTTTGGGATAAATTGTCCTAGTACTTAACTCTGGCATTAGGTTAATCATTTCTGGATGCTAGCAAATTGGGACAGATCTGGTGAAATTTTCAATGATGAGTATTTTGTAAACCTGTACACAGATGAATGACTTTGTTGACCTCCCTGTCCTCTTCCTTTCTGCATGAAGGGAGGTCTTGGCTATGTCACTGATTACAAGATTTGCAGGTAACTTCTGGTCTCTGGGCAATTTCTGGACACATGTACCATAATGTCATCTTTAGATTCTGAAAATTAATCTCTTGTGGTCATGCTTCATGGTAGGAAGCATAAATCATCTTTCACCATCCATTAGTCAAACCCCTTCTTTTGATACTTCACTCAGATTTCCCCCCCTAGAAAACATACCTTCTCCTCTTTCTTCTTTTTTTAAAATTTTTATTAAAGAGTTGAGTTATTGTACAATCATAAGTGCATATAAAGTAACAATATGATATGCATATGTTCTTAAACCAGAATTACTCCATCACCCACACCCTAGTTAGTCTCTTGATTTTTCTATATTTCACCCCTACGAGCAGTATAAATGCTTAGATTGCAAATTTTCCAGAATTAAATAACTGCATAAGTATTATTTGAATTCTCAGGGGATAAAAAGTATGCTACACTGTTGATGGTCTCCCTCGATCCCTCCCTACTAGTCTCCCTCCCACTCTCCTCCTCCCACCTACTCCTCCTAGTCTCCCTCCTACTGTCCTCCTCCCACCTACTCCTCGAAACATATCTATGGTTGCCCTAGATTTTGTGTTCCTATGCCTTTGCTGGGTCTAATACATGAGTTTGACTACCTTTCATTCAAGCCTGGGTTTAGCTCCAGCCTCCACAAATGAGTGAAAACATTTGATCCTTGATTCTCTGGGTTTAGCTAACTTTGCTCAGCATGCGCTCTTTCAATTGATGGAGTAAATCATAGCTGACAAAACCACTACATACTGTCACTGATTCTGGGGTAAGCCACAGAAAGTCACAAGAACAATTGAGAACAGGCATGTCTTCCAGTCCAGGTCAAGCTTCTAACTGTGGTGCACTAAGCCAATAGATAAAAATTCAGAGCTATAAAGCTGCTTGAGCAAGGCCAATGAAAAGCAAAAGTAGAGTAAAGGATTTTGGCAACAATGCTCAGGGTCTGAATCCAGCCATACCTGAAGATGTATCCCCTGATTCTTTTCATTGTATTAGCCAATGCAAGCACAGCTCTTGTGTTGTTTGAGCTAATTTGAGGTTAGCTTCTAACTCTTGCAACTCAGAGAGCCCTTACTGGTATACCATAATCTGATATTGAGACCAATAAGACCACAAGTAAATGGGGCTGAGAAGAGCTTAACAAAGCCCAGAATTCACTCAACTAGCACTTGGTTTGTTCTGAAAACCAGACCAGATATGGGAACCAAACATCATTGGTAGTTACTGAGGCACACCTAAAGCAAAATAGATTGATTTAGAAATGAATACGCAAATCAAAACTACATTTTGTCTCACACCAGTCAGAATGATAGTCATCAAGAATACAAATAATAATAAATACTGGAGAGGATGTGGAGAAAAAGGAACACTTTTACACTGTTGGTGGGACTATAAATTATTAGTACAAATGTGATGGAAATCAATATGGAGGTTCCTCAAAAGGCCAAGCATGAAGCCACCATATGACCCAACTATACCACTCCTTGGTATTTATCATGAAGAATTACTGTAGTTAAGTCATGTTACTATAGTAACACATGAATACTCATATTTATAGCAACACAATTCACAACATCCAATCTATGGAACCAGCCTAGATGTCCATCAATGGATGAATAGATAAAGAAAGGAATTTTATTCAGCTATAAAGATAAATGAAATTATGGCTTTGAAGGAAAGTAGATGGAACTAGAGACCATCATATTAAGTTAAATAAGTCAAACTCAGAAGGTTAAGGGTCATATGTTTTCTCTTATATGTGGAAGCTAGAGAGGAAAAAGGAAAAGAAATATGGGGGCAGATGTCATGAAAATCAAAAGGAGATCAGTAGAGGAAAGGGTCCCTTGGTCCCTGGAAGGTAGGAAAGGAGAAGGAGAGTGCTGGGGAGGGACACTGGCCAAATTATATTGTTATATTGTGTGCACGGATGAATATGTAATAATAAATCCCTTCATTATGTACAATTATAACGCACCAATAAAAAATGTGGGAAAAGGAATACAGCTAATAAATGCATCTTTGAATTCTAAGCAAGACTTAATCATAGTATTTAAAATGATTCCCCTTTATTTACATCTTTCACGAAAGTTATATCTTCTCCCTCTCTCAACTGCCACTGTTAACGTTTTTAGTGTCTTCTTCCCAGGTATTACATGGAAGGATCTTTCTCTGAAACCATTTCTTGTTTCTGTTTAGCTATGATAAAAGGACAGAAGCCTAACATTGGATGGTAGGAAATAATGCATCACTCTGAACATGTTGTCTCTTTATTATAAATATGATGATATGGCTAGGTGGGATGGTTTCAAAGAGACAGGATGTTACCTTAAATATTTACAAAGCTGTGGTTAAAACAGTCTCCTTAAACTACCTTTTTAACCCATGGAGCTTACATAAATATTTAGCTGCTGGCGACAAGCCTAATAAATCTATTTAGAATGTTGCAGCAATATTTACTTTCAAAGTAATGTCATAAGCCCACTTTGGCCAATAATTTTAAGAAGAGGAGATGCTACTTTTTAGCACCTTGCATAAATATTTGCAGGACCTACAAATCCAAGATAACCCTGCCCATTCCCTAAAGCTATTTACTGCGTCCTACCCAGATGCCCCTTATAAATGTCGCTCAATCCAGTTAGAAAGGCTTCACATTTACTTGAGATATATTGGAAGGCATCAATGGATACTGGTTTCTCATGGAAGAATTCTTGGATTCCCTAGTGGCCCAAAGTCCCGCAAGGTACTTTCAGTTTGGAGGGAAAACAGGCCTTCTTTTGTCTTTAAAGCGGTAAATCACATTGTGACCATTTGGGGGAATAAATCTCATTATGTCTGACCAGGAACTAGAGATGCAATCCATGGTGACCTGTTGTGTTATAGGGATTATAGAAAGTGCTTTAAACAGTAGGAGGAAAAGTGGCTCCTTTGGACATTGATCCCCTGGAGGACCTAAGATGGCAACTTTGGCATTTTCACTGAGGCTGCCAGGCAAATTAGAAAGGGTCCCCCTTTTTGCAAAGTGAAATGAGATGCCATCTAATTTGCCCCTGACTTTCTTCAAGAGTTTAGAGTTTCGGGCTGGAGCAGTGGCTTGGTGGTTATGGCGCTTGCCTGGCATGCACGAGTATGCGAGTTCAAACCCCAGCACCACGTACACAGCGAAGTATCCAAGGAATGAAAGTCATAAGAAAAACTGAATAAAAATCGCTTCTCTCTCTCTCTCACTGTCCCCTCCTTCTTTAAAAACAAAACAACAACAACAAAAAAGAGTTGAGAGCTTCTTCTTAATGAAATCATGTCATTTGCAGGACAATGAATGGCACTTGGGAACATCATGTTAAGTCTAGGTCATATGCTTTCTCTCTTATGTGGGAGCTAAAGAGAAAAAAGGAAAGAAAAGGGGGTAGGGAATCTCACCAAAATAGCGGGGAGACTAGAAGTGGAGAGGAGGGCGGGTAGGGCAAGCACTGAGGAAAGAAATTGACCAAATTATGTTGTGTGCAAGAATGAATAATAACAATGGAGCCAACCGATGTGTATAATTATCATGCAACGATAAAAAAGGAAGAGTTGAGCTGCTTCTTGACTTCCATTGATGATTCCTCCAGGGAAAAGACACCAACAGTGGCAAACATTTTTTTATGAGGATCAAACAGCAAATAAGCTCTTGATTGCTTAATGTGCCCCAGACTGCTTTTTAACATGGTTGAATTATGTTTCAAAACTTTAGGAAGCCTTTCCTGTTTACTACATGGTTAGAGGATCAGGGTTGTGAAACACTCGCCCTAAACATAACACCAGGGAATTCCAGAGTGTTATTTATGTATTACAATTGTGCTATCAGGTTTAATTTACAGTATGTATTAATTAAGCCAGTGCTCATGATTTACAAGAAAACAAGAATGGTGTTTCAAGATCCCATATAAAAATTGTTTTTTTCCAGACTTGTGATGAGAACTCCTGGCCTGAATCTTCCTGGGGAAGAAGAACTAAAGGACTTGGCTTTGGCCTTTACATTATCTAGGGATGGAAGAAAAGATGATGACGACTTTGATGTTTGGAGGAGGATGGTATTTCTTCTTTCTGGTGCATGAATTTAAACCAGATGATCCATTTAAAATAGCTCCCATTCTAAGCCACCGTACATTAAGGGGAGCCTTATGGAAAGCTTTCATTTCCTCTCTGGTGGTAGCTGGTGTGAGATCAGCCTCCCAGGAGCGGTGGACTGCTGTGCCGGCTTCTATGACCAGCCTGCAGCAACTCCCAGCTAGTTACTGCCACCTACCATTGCCTGCCTGCAAGAAGCGTCCTCACCAGTGACTGCCATTTGGGTCACAAGTTCTCCTGTCCCTGGGAGTAGAAAATATTAACAACACCCTGTTGAAGATGGTTTCATTCATTCCTGGGAGAATGGGGGGTGGATTCACAGAAGATTCAAGAAGTAGGTGAAACAGAATGGGCTAATGCTGTAACAAGCATCCCCAGACATGGTGCTGCCTTCTGGGGACACAGTGGCAAACAGAACAAAGTCTCTACCCCTCATGTGGTTCCATTTACTTGTAGTTTTCAGGACACTCAGTAGAGTGTCCACGATTAAAAAAATCCCTTCCATCAAATATTGGTTCTGGACTTTTTCCATGTCAATGTCAGATGGTTTGGGGAAAAAGTTGAATGAGTGGGTGCTGTTTACATATAGGAATGGGGAAGAGAGACAAAGAACACAGGCAGCTGCTCCCTGCCCACTAGAAGAAACACCTGCCAGGTCTTCTCACCTGATGGTCCTTCAAATTGCAAAGCCTCTCCTTTGGTTTGCAATACTATTGCACAGTCAAATCACTGGGAATCTTTTAAAAATACTGTAGATTTTGGTTTAGTTGGTCTGGGAGTAGGTGCTACAAATGAAATTTTTATATTGTTTTTCTTTTAACTCTCCAGGTGAGTTTGATGCACAGCTATGGTCAATGATCATGGAGTTTGCATCCTTCTCGGGCTGGTGGCTGTGGAGAGGTCAGTTTTTATTACACCAGATGCAGAGCTTTAAGCTAAAATGTGCCCAGATGTTAGGCAGCTGGAGACATCATTTTGCATGTTTTGTTCTCCAAGATTCTCTCTGCACCAACCAGCACTGAGTATCTTCTATGTGAAAGGTGGTGGAAAAACAGACAGGCCCATCTCTAATCTTTGGGTGCTCACAGTGTACTTGGGTGAGAGAAAGCAATAATTACTCTCTAATGAGAGAGGTAAACATGAGCACAAGAATATTTGTTATCTGGTTTGCTCATTGATGACACTGCCTGACAAAGGATAGTATAAATAGTCCAGGGGAAGTAGACATATGAAATCAAAGTAATTATGCAAAAATTATTGTAGAGTAGTGGGCTTATAAGTAATTTTTAAAAAGCTACTGCCAAGCAGTTTGTGATGCTATTCTATTACTTTTATAATTAAACACAATTTTAAACATTTTTGTTAAAACAACAAAGTTCCATTAAAACTACAAAGAAGAGAGTGATTAGCTCTTACAAGAGTTGAGCGCAACTCAGAAATCGACCCTCAGCTGTTGTTCAAGGGTGAATGTATTAGGATAGGAAAATACTGTCACAAACCAACCCCACTAAAACTATAAAACATTTCTTTCTCACTTCTGAGTGTTGGATGCATGGTCTTCCAGATGGTGATTCTGGGGTCCAGGATTCATCTCAAGGCTCCACAGGCCTCTGGGGCTGCAAGGTCTTCCACATCCAGCCAGCACATGGTGAGGGGAGAGTCAGAGCACAGGGGACCCCGTAGACCACCTCAGAGGGCAGGTCAGAAGTGTGGCGTATCGTGTCCACCCAGATACCCCTGCCAGAACTCAACACAGGACGTCACCTAAATGGCTCAGGACTGGAATATGAAATGTCTCAGTTGAAACATGGCATACAGTAGAAAGAGGAGAAATGGTGTGCAGGACCTACAAATCCAAGATAACCCTGAGGAGGGACTCGTTATCAAACAATCAAGAACAGAAGTATAATGACAGAGCAAGCCACGGCTGATGCCATTCCATGGTTTCCCCCTTTGGGGTCCCCGTGGTTCCATGCTTCCCCGTATTAAACCCCTGTGTTAGTTGGACTTCTCATGGAAGTCAAAGGTTCCCCTCTGAGTTGATTCCCCCATACTCCCTCCCTCCAGTCTCCTCGATAACCTTCCTATTCTCTACTCCCCTCCCTGCCCCCTCCGTATGTCTCCCAGCATCCTAGGCAAGGTTTCCCCTCTTTGTGTAAAACTTCATACATGTTGAGGTTATTATTAGCTTAACCATCTAACATACTGTTTCCAATTGTATTCTAGCTTCCACAAATGAGAGAAAACATTCGTCCCTTAAGTCTCTGAGTTTGGGATACTTCACTTAGCAAAAATTTTTCCATCTCCATCGAGGCATGTGGAATTTGAGCGTGTCTGTGGTGTTGGGAGGGAGAGTCTGGTGAGAGATAGGGGTTGAGAATGAAGTATGACAGATCAACTTATAAGAAAGTTTGAAGCCAGACTGCCACTAAGTCCCTTCCACGTTATGTGAAGGCATTTTCAACTCTGTCCTGTATACAATGGAGAGGCAAAACAAATATTTAACAATCATCGCATTTATAAATCAAGAATGTCAGTCCGGCTACAGTATGGAAAATAGATGGGAGAGAGAGAGAGGCTAGAAGGAAGGAGATTTGTTAGGAATTTATATTTCTAGAAGCATGATGGTCCTTCTTAATTAATGGAGGGCATTTAGACTTTATTTTAGATCCAACAATATCAACTGCACACTCAATATTTGGAAAAGGCTTTACAATATGGTGGATGGATTTTTGCACTGAAGGAACTTTCAGTTTAATGGGAGGAGATAGGGATGATAGAAAAGTTACTAAGTGTAACTTGCAGGGTCACTCAGGAGGACTTCAATTGAATGTGAAAGTCCAGAACTTTCTAGACTAATTGCACTTAAATGAAACGATATTGTATGATATATTTGATGGATTCCTGAACATTGGGTGAGGATTTGGATACCAGAGTGCCAAAAAGAGTGACAATGTCTAATACAATCATTGTCAATCAGTATATTGTGTTTGTTAGGTAAAAAATGTCCTTAGGAGGATATATTAGTTTCCTGTGGTTGCTATCACAAATCACCACAAACAATGTGCTTAAAACATATCCTCTTGAAGTTCTGGAAGCCAGAAGTCTGCAATCAAGGTGTTTGGAGGCCACATCCCCTCGGAAGCTCCAGGGAAGAGCTGATCTTTGCCTCTTGCAGCTCTGGTGGCTCTTCCTGATTCATGGCTATGTCACTCCATTCTCTGCCTCCGTGGTCACATTGTCTCTACTGTTTTCTCCTCTGTGTGTCTCTTATAAGGATTCCTGTCATTGATCAGCACACATCTACATGATCCAGGACGGTCCCCTCATCTCAACATCATTAAGTTAATTACATCTGCAAGATGCCTTCTCCCATAAGGTAACATTCCCAGGTTCCAGGACACGGATACATCTTTTGGGGACCACCATTTGGCCTAGTTCATAGGAAATTGTGCTTATATTTTATCAGAGGCCTATTAATTTGTCCATGTGGCTTGGTTCAATAGGCCTCATCATCTCTTTCATGGGGACACTCAGGTGACATCTGGGGGAGTGGGATGCTGAAAGGAGAGAGGATACCAGGGCACTGCGCTTGCTTCCCTGTGTCATTCAGCATGTTTGGGAACAGGAACTAATTTTGGTACTTTTCTGTTTCCTTTTTTTTTTTCTTTTTTGATTTTTTAAATCGTCTTGAGAGAGAGAGAGAAAGAGAGGGAATTAATTTTATTAATTTTTGCATCTGGCCTTTGCTTCCCTGACACTCAGTCGTACACTGTGTGCTGGGGTTTGAACCCATCCTTGTGCATGCCAGGCAAGCACTCCAGCCACTGAGCCACTGCTCCAGCCCAAGGGACTTTGAACAGAGGTCCCACCTTTTCTTCTTCTTTCCCTCTCTTGTTTGGAGAATGTGTAGGTTTTCAACTTCCACTCCCTCGTCTTAGAACTTCTCCTTTAGCTTGCTGGGATTCTGTTGTTTTTCCATGAGTTTGTGTGTTGATCTCTTCCATCCCAAGAAGCAAGGCAGCCCACCAATGAGGCCAGAAGCACCTCATTCTTCCTCATGTCCTTCACATTAGCACGTGGAACATGTGTCCTCCGCAGAGTACACAATTCCCCATTGCTTCAAAAAAAATCCACTTTTTTTAACTGAAGGAGTCAAAAAACATATGTCTGCACAAAACCTGAAAGTAAAATTTATAGCAGCTTTATTTGTAATTCCAAACCTAAAACAACAGACATATAGCCTCTTAAAGTCCTGGAAGCCGGAATCCTGGCATCTAAGTGGATAAACTGGTACATCTAACCATGGAACATCGTTCTGCACCAAGATGAAATGCTCTGCCAATCCCGAAGAGGCAGGAGGAGCAAACAGGCGCTTTACTGAGTGAGGAGTAAAATCTGAAAAGACTGTTTACTGTACGATTCCAGCTATATGCCATTCTAGAAGAGGCAGAGCTACGGGACAATAAAACTACCAGCGGTTGATAGGAGCTGGGGGAAGGGAAGCATGAAGAGAGGGAGCACAGGTGGTTTCAGGCAGTCGCCCTTGGTGAAACGACAAACCCATATTCTTACGTACTCTTCAAAACCCATAGTCCTCCACCAAGAGTGAGCTTGAGGCCAACCGGAGACACTGGCACGAGGTGCTGGCTCATCTGTAATCAGTAGCCCTATCCGGTGCAGGAGGCTGACTGGGTGCGGCTGTGTGGGGAGGGGGAGGGGCACATGGGAACTCAGTACTTTCTGCTCAACTTTGCTGTGAACCTAAAACTACTTAAACGGGGCTGGAGTGGTGGCTCAGCGGTTACAGTACTTGCCTGGCATCTGCGAGGACACAAGTTCAAACCCCAGCACCATGTACACAACAAAGTCTCGGAGCGATGAAAGCCACATGGAAAACTAAATAAAAATTGATTCTCTCTGTCTCACTCTCACTGTCCCTCTCTCTTTTTTTCAATGCTTAAATAAATTAGTCTTTATTTCCTCCCAGAAATGTTGGTGATTCATAAATGCCAGTGTCACCTTGTAGATTTTTACCATCTTTTTTTTTTTTTATTCCCTTTGAGGTTTAAAACCAAGACTGATATTCAGACCACTGGGCAAATAATATTTCTGGATTAAAATGTGAAATGAAGATGTCACTGAACTCCCATTTCTTCTGAAATGCTTATTCTGGACAAGCCAAGAATGCCGCCCTTTTGGCTGTATTCACTGGGAAGGAGCAGGTCATTCACAGCCTGCGACAGGGTGTCCCTTGGAGGGGTGCGCATGGGTCTTATTTCCTCGGCAGGGCAGGACTTCCTGGGCTGAAGGGAGAGTGCTACGGGCTTATTCTATGGGGACAAAACTCAGTGTTTGCCGTCCAAATGTGACATCACTCACACCTAACTTTCGGTAAACTGTGGCTTTGGTTATATTGGTCACATTTCAAGACGAAGAGGAAAATTGGAGGATAAAGTTGATTGTTTTTGATCATACCCCTGATGCACACAGACAGAAATCAGAAAGAAAAAACATCTGTCCACAAGCAGTGAAAATATTGGAATAAAAAACCAGACTTTGAGGCATCACAGGGAAATTCTGCAAAGCTGAGCTATCTGCCCTCAGCCATTAGGGTCCCTGAGATGCCTGCCGTGCGCTGCCCTCTTCCCCTCTCTTCTAAGGGTTGTGATCCTCAGCAAGGCTGAGTCAGGGCCTGTTGGGCCTTTGAAGCCTCCTGGATGCTGGAGGCCAGCCTGCTCCACACAGCCTGAGTGGCCCCCAACAGCCTCCCCCACACAGGGGTCTGATAGGCTCGCCCCCTCCAGACCATGCTGGTCTGACAGACCTGACCTCCACAGCGAAGGATGGATATCCTTATGTTGTTCACGAGGTTTACACCGTTCAGATGTGCTTCAGAGGTGGCCCTGAAGTGTTCATTCCACGCAAAGTCTTCCAGGTGCCCCTGTGATGCAGGCTGGGGCAAGTCAGGGGTGACCCAGTCACAGGGCCTGCGCTCAGAGACTCCAGGTCCTGGCAGGGACTGAGACACAGTAACTACAGTGTGAAGCAGACAGTGCTAAATGCCACAAAGGAGGCTCAAATGACAAACAGAGGGGCTCGGGGACAGGGATTGTTTGCAGCTGAGGGAACTGAGGAGGCGATAGTTGGGATACTGGCAGATGGTGGGGCAGGCAGGGGTGGGTCTGCAGACAGAGGCCTGGGAGGGTGGAGGGCATCCTGGGAGTCATTGAACCACTAGCTGCACCCATGTGGCAGTGTTAGAGGTGGGGGTCAGGAGAGGGCCTGGGAGCTGGGAGGAAAGGAAGAACTGTCCCCACAAGCACATGTCTGTGTGGGCACTACAGATATGGAGGTGGCAGTCTACCACGCTACCAAGGGGAAATTTGGTGAACAGGCAAGGGATGGGAAGGAGGGCAAATAGGTAGACTCTGGTTAGAGGGGAATTTTGCTTTTCTTTTAAGTTAGAAAAAGTTCCGGCCATGTGCGAAGGCTGAGAGGAAGAAATAAGGGAGGAAAGAGGGATTGAAAACCAAAGTGGGACATCGATAAGGAAAGACAGTAAGACACACAAAGACTTGAGTGAGAATGTTTGTAGCAATTTTATTTGTTATTTGTGATCACCCAAACTGGAAACAACTCAGATGTCCCTCCACAGGGGAATGACAAAATAAATTGTGGCATATCATTCATGGAGTGGAATGCTACACAGCAAAGAAAAAATAGGATGCTGATGTTTTATGAATGACATGGATGAAACGTGAAGACACAGTGCTGACAGAAGGAAGTACAGCAATCTCTACTTCCTGTAGTTTACTTTCTGTGGTTCCAGTCACCCATGGTCAGCACCAGTCAGAAACTATTAAATGGAAAATTCCAGAAATAAACATTTCATAAGCTTTAAATTGTGTGTTGTTCTGAGCAATTTGATAAATCATCCTCACACCATTCTGCTGTATGCCACCAAGGATGTGAATCTTTCCTTTGTCCACTGTAGTCACGCTGTATATGCTACCGTCACCCGTCAGTTATTCACCAGCCGCTGTGGCTATGAAATCAACGGTGGTTTTGTTCAAGTAACTCTGATTTTGCTTAATAATGGGCCTAAAGCACAAGCCTTTATTACAGTATATTGTTATGATTGTTCTATTTCATGGTTAGTTATTATTGCTAATCGCTTTTAAACTTTATCATGGGTATGTAGGTATAGGGAAAAACATAGGATATATACATATAAAGGGTTCAGCACTCTCTGTGGCTGAGGCATCCAGCTGAGGCTTCGGAACATTTTTGAACTTCACATAAATGCAGTCATACGATAGGAATTGCTTGTTCCTGTTCTATTTCAGTTGCATACAGTAGCTCTCCCTTATCTATGGAGATTAGAGGAAAAAAACACAACTGATTTAAAGCAATAGAGACCAGAATAATGGTGACCTTAAGGAGAGTAGTAGCTGGGAAAGGCCACAAAGGAGTTTGCTGGGGTGCTGGAATGTTCTGTGCTGAGCCGGGGTGGAGGTAGTGAGGGTGTACACCTGAGTAAGATTTCTTGGAGCTCAACATTAAGATTTGTAATTTATTCTTCAGTCGAGAGAAAGAATGAGGTGACAATGTAGGAAGAGAGAGAGGGAGAAGGCAAATTGGGCAGAACAAAGATGCAGATGAGAGAGACCATGAGAGGGCGAGGAGGGTGTCGATACGCAGGGATTTCGAAGACAGACAGCAGAACTGCTCCTGACACCCTCACCATCCAGGAGTGAGGCGGTAGAGGCCTCACCTGGAGTGGCGTGATGAGGGGACGGAGGCTGGGATGCTTCTGCAAATGCAGAATCTAGGACTTGGGGCGTGGAGCTGGGGGCTTCCTAAGAGAAGGCGCTGGACTAATACACTCCCAAGTCCAGCCCCTGGCAGGTGCCTGAGCTGCCACCAGATCCATTAGACACCAGCTCACCTCCAGGGCCTGCCCCAGCGTGGACCGTGGGCACACATCTACTGCACGCACAAACCTTGTCAAGTCAGCCTTGGGCTCTTGTGCAATCACAGGAGTGTTCAGAGCATTAAAGTAACATGGAAACATCAGCTCTCCTCTTCTCTCTTTCTCTCTTTTTTTTTTTTTTAAAGAGAGAGAGGGACAGTGAGAGAGGGAGAGAGAGACAGAGAGAATTAATTTTATTTAATTTTCCACATGGCTTTTGTTGCTCTGACACTTCGTTGTGTACGTGGTGCTGGGGTTCAAACCCATATCTTTATGCATGCCATGCATGCCACACAAGCACCAAGATATGGCTCCAGCCCCCCTCCCATCTGTGTTAAAACTGAAGGGGAGGCTGGGGGTGCCACTCCACGGTAGAGCACCTGCCCAGCCCAGGCCCCCGGTTCGTCCCCAGCACTATAGAGGGGAACAAAAGAGTGTGAATGGGGTGGGATGTGGGGCTTAACCCACACTGGTTAAACACAGTCACTCACTGTGAATTAGGGAACGTTATTAATGAACTAGCAAAGTACACATGACAAAGAATCTGTTCCTCTCAACACTGATTTCTGAAGCCAATTCAGAGGCCCAGAGCAGAAAGCAAAGGTAGGGAGAGGCAGGAAGCCTGCTGAAGGCTTGGGCCTCAGCTTCCCCGTGCAGCATCAGAAGGGCCCAGGGAACACAGGCCACTCTGCCATGCTCCCCTGTTGGCCTCATGTGTTGCTGAGGTACCTAGGGTGGTAATGAGAGGCAGAAATCAGCTTCCTGGTTACTTCAAGAAAAATGGTTTCCAGGGAGAATGGAAAGCTGGAGGGGAGAGGTTGTCCAGATCTGCTGAGCACTGACCCGCCTCTGCCCATAGCTGAGGATGTGGTCTCACTGGGGCTGAGTCCAGGTCAACCCAGGAGCACCTGGTGTTTGTAAACAGTCCACTTGCAGAAGCATGCGGATCATTGTAAGTTTCACCTGCTGCAAGGGGTGAGCCAAGGTCCAAAGGACTGTGGCCCAGCAAGTCCTGTGCTGTTCCCCCACCTCTGGCAGAACTCCACCCTCAGAGGGCTGCAGCTGCTGTGTATCATACAGACCCAGGAGCAAAGTGGAAGCCACCCTGGGATCAGCTGCACCTGCTCCTGCTCGCTGGCCACTTCCCCTCCTCTGCGCCCTGCATCCTGGCTCTCTGAACTGGACTGCAGGCTTATGTGAGGGTGTGACCAGTGTGAGAGAGCTCTTCAGTGAGTCCAGAACTCACCAAGCCTGTGCTCTAAGGCACGGCAATGGGGACGGTGAGGGGACAGGTGTAGAAGAGCAGAGGAATGTGGTGCTGGAAAGAGGCCCCTGCAGAAGGGGCCACACCACACTGTGCTCACAGTGAGCAGAGTGCCCGGCAGCCTCGTGATGGTCTCGCCACAGTGTGGTCATGTGGTGTGACAATCATGGGGAGACGGACCTGGTCACATCCTCACTCTATCACCTCCTGGATAGGTGACCCTTGGCAAATGACTCGACTTCCCTGAGCCTCAGTTATCTCATCCGTAAGTGGTGGTGCTGTAACAGGAATGACTCAAAGGGTGGTTGGGAGGCAAACCCAGGGACTGACGCAGGGTGAGCACTCAGAAATGCCAGCTACATTTATTTTTTAAGTTTTATTGTTTTTTGGTGGAGTTACAGGAGAGCTTAACCACTGAGACATACCCCCAGGTCTCCCCACCTTTTTTATTTTTTATTTTGAGACAAGGCCTCGCTAAGTTTCTGAGGCTGGTTTTGAACACTCAATTCTCCTGCCTCAGCCTCCTGAGCAGCTGGGATTACAGACATGCACCACTGCACCTGGCATTATGGTTATTTTTATTACAAAATAGAGGAATCAGTTGTGTTCTCTGTTTCTGCCTCATGGGTGCTAAAACTTGCATGGCTTGTAAGGTCCCTGGAGTGGGCCATTGCTAGTTGCCACTACCATATCCTCTCACCTTCTTCCTTAATAAATCGACACTCCATTGTACTCTACACAGCAGTACACCTAGATGTTACACACACACACACACACACACACACACACACACACACACACGTATTTTCCCAGCTTCCCTTGCAGCTAGGAGCTATGTTCTGGCCAATGCAACAAAGCACTGTGTGCCCCATGAAGCTCTTTAAGTGAGCTGGCTCTGCAGACACACCTCATTTGCTCTTCCCACTCTTCTTCCTACCTGAGATACAGGCATGATGGCTGAAGCTCAGCTGCCTGGCTGATCCAGGTAGTGATCTTTGGTGATCTTAAGGATGGAATCCTTGGAACTAAACCTGGATGTACCGACAAGGAGCAGAAGGGATAGATGGTACCTGGTTCCAGATGGCATTGGAACAGCATAACAGGCTTGGCCTGTCTGTCTCTTAATTTCTCTTTACATGATAAATATAAGGAAACACCGACACAGAGTCACTGTGCTTTTGACACTCACCTCTAGTTACAAACTGGAACTGATGCATTTCCCATTAGGCAAAAAAATGTGAGTAGGGCTGGCAGAATCCGATATAAGCACCTCCTTCCTTCCCTGCCCTGACACCTCTCTTTTTCTCTCTCCCACACTAATTCTCCCTATGTGGGCTGAGTGGGGCTCCCAACAGATACATCCATGTTCTAACTCTGGAACCCGCAAATTTGACCTTGTTTGGGAAAAAAGGTCTTTATAGACATAATTAAGTTGATTGTCTTGAAATGAGGAGGCCACCTGCATTATCTGGGTGGGTGGGTCCTAAGTCCAATGACAAGTGTCCTTACAAGAGACACACAGAGGAGGAGACAGACAGCAGAGGAGGGGCAAGATGGCCATGCAGGTAGGATGGGGAGTGCAACTCTGAATCCAGGAGGGCCAAAGTTCACCAGAAGCCGAAAGAGGCAAAGATCAGGTTCTCGGTGAGAGCCTGTGGAGGGAGCATGGTCCTGGTAGCAACTTGAATTCAGCTGTGGCATCCAGCTCTGTGAGGATGCATTCCTGCTATGTTAGGTCATCTCATTGTGGTTGTTACAGCAACCACTGGAACCTAATACGTTCACATCGACACGCTGCCTCCCAGCCTTGCCTTGAGCAGGCAGGGGACCTTAAACTCTCTGCAGCAACTCAGTCAATTCTTCTTGAACCTGATGAAAGTGTTCTCATACCAGAAACTCACAAGCCAGGCAGCTCTCCCTCCCAGAGGGAGAAAGACACAGTCCCATGACGTTGACATTCCCCTGCCCAGACTCAGTAAACAGCTGTATTCCAGCAGCAGCTTTAACTCTACCAAACACAAGAGTAAAACCATTTGCAACCATCTGGAGGACATAGCCAGGCCCTCTTTGCTCTGAAATGTCTCTGAATTTAGAAATCTAAACACATAGATTCCAGTTTGTCAAACTTCCCGAAGACTGGGATATATTACACGGTTGCATAATACAGCTCAGAGCTCAGGGACTGGACTCCTCTCCCTCCACCCCGACACCGGCCCCAGGATGGAGAGGAAGCGGGCTGCAGGGGACCACGTGGGAAAGGTGGGCCTGGGTAAGCTTGCTTAGAGCCAGGAGCCCCCAGCAGCTGGAGAAGAAAACCTGTTCTGCGCCCTTCATCAGAAAGCAAGGGTGGCTACGCGTTGGTGACAGTCATGAGCTGGGGTGCAGATTCTGTATCTTTGACCAATTCGATCTCTAAGATTTCTTATTCACAAAATAGGGACAGTGGCTACGCCCACCCCTTGGAGTCGCTGTGGGATGAGTGCTTCAGGCAGAACCTAGTACAGCACCTACTCACAGATGCACCTAGTATTTAATTTTCAACAGAATCCACAATAATAGAGGCACTGGGCTTTCCCTGGCCACAGCCGTCCATCAGCGCATCCACTTCCTACAGATGAGTTAATTCAACTCTGAACTTTCCAAGCCTCCTCTTTGCATCTCCTTTTTTTCTTTTCTTTTTCAAACAGGGCTGGCCAAAGGCCACACCACAAAGTCCCTCCATTTGCTGACTCAGGTCTGCCATTGCACTGCCGAGGCCCTCCCTCCTCTAGCACCTAGAGGGGTCTGCAACCCCCCACAGAGAGCTAGAGAAGGAACATTCTAGGCTGGGGGTACATGTGGTCACCATCACATATTCTTTTTCCTTCTTCTCTTTGTAACGATTCTGTCTTTCTTCCTCCCTCCCTACCTCCCTCTAGTCTTTCTTTCTTCTCTTTCCTTCCTTCTTTCTTCCATTCTTCCTTTCACCTTCCTTCATTTTTTTCTTTATTTCTCCCTTCCTT
>PVKS010032718.1:0-22301 GCA_004027875.1 Aplodontia rufa | reverse complement strand
GGCTTTTGGTGGTTCCCTGTGTCTCATATCTGGTATCGGTGTGTGGTGGATGTGCAAGCTACGTGGTAACCAGTGTAAACAGACAGCAATACTACACCAAGCTTTGCTAGCCATCAATGCTGGCCACTCCCCTGAAGTATGGCTGAGCATGCTAGACCGGTAGTCAAAGACGGGTCAGACCAGGAAGAGCACATATCAAACTAAGACAGGGATTGAAGAAGTTGTACTTCAGCACCCAATGATGGGTAAGAATGTAGCTCTATCCTGGCAACCTAAGACAGGCACAGTCTCGTCTTAAACAAAAAGGGGGAGATGTGGGCGGCACCCGGGGCCCACGCCACGCAGGCAGTTTTAAGATGGCAGCTGGCCAAGCCAAGTCAGCTGATCTCGTGCTGCTCCTGGTTCGTATGCTTGCAATATCTGACCACTTAGAGACAACCAATAGGAGCCGGCAGCAGAGCTTTTTTCCTCATAGCAACAACCTGCTGATTGGGTTACCTGCCCTATATAAGCGGTGCAACTTCCTGAATAAAGAGAGAGCACGGGAGATCTCCAGAAGCAACAAGTGTGTGCGTGTCGTTATTGCCGCTTCACTGGTCGAACGCAGCACCAAGTCCCCCAAGCCTGACAGACCTCTGGGTTCTCTTCTTAAGGAAATTAATCAGATGCAAAGAAAACAGAGGTCCCTAGCTCCAGAAATCAACTGTTCCTGGGGACCCTCCCTAATCCCCTAGAGCTAAGCCTGAGCAGGACCCTTTGTATGGTATTTATATTTCTCAGTCATGTTTTTGTGACTTTTGCTAAGAAGAAAGATCATTTTACTTGTTTTTTTTAAAAAACTTCAGACACGTGGTATGGTAGGTAATCTGCAAATTTTTTTATTCTGAATATATTATTATTTTGACATATTCAAAATATTAATCTCTAATAAATATAAACTTGTTAGGTACTTTACATTATTTTTTTCATATTGACTATTCAGTAGCTGGTGGTTGTTTTAACTAAAAGCACATCACAATTCTGACTAAAGTCATTTGAGACACTCATAAGGCATATGTGGTGAGTGGCTGTCATAGTGGGCAGTTTAGTTATAGAGAAGGACTGTTTTATCTGGATTTAAAGAAAAAGTGCGGGTGCTGGAGTGGTGGCTCAGTGGTTTCGGTGCTTGCTTGACAAGCACAAGGACCCAGGTTTGAACCCCAGCACCACGTACACAACTAAGTGTTGGAGCAGCAAGGGCCATGTGAAAAACTAAATAAAGTTATTTCTCTCTTTCTCTGTCTCTCTCACTGTCCCTCTCTCTTAAAAAAAAAAGTGGAAGATCAATGCCTAGCTCAGATCCCAATTCTCATTTTGAAGCCTCCATGAACCCACCAGCAGCAATGACATTTTCTGACAACTCTGTATCAGAAAATCTGCAACGTTTAAAAAACTTCAGCTGTGGTGGAGTACATAAAACATGAAATCCATGGCGTGTTTGGATTTGTTTTTATACTGTTGGGGATAGAGTGTGCAAGCCCTCTAACACCAAGCTACATCCCCAGCCCCATTTTTAACTTTTTCTCTCTTTTTTTGGTACCAGGAATTGGACCCAGGGGCACTTAACCACTAATCCACATTCCCAGTCCTTTTTATTTTTTGTTTTGAGACAGGGTCTCACTAAGATGCTCAGGGCCTCTTTAAGTTGTAGAGGCTGGCCTTGAACTTGGGATTCTCCTACCTCAGCTTATAGAGCCAATGGGATTACAGACATGTGCCACCATGCATGAACCATATTAACCATTTTTAAGTGTGCAGTTCATTGGCGTTGACTGCATTCATGCTGTTGTGTGATCATCACCACTTCATGTCTCTAGAATTTTTCCAAGCTGAAACTCTGTCCCCATTAAACACTTTGCACCCCACCCCACTAGCCTCTGGCAACCCTGACTCTACTTTCTGTCTCTGAATTTGACCACTCTTTACAGTTCACATAAGTGGAATCACACGCTGTCTGTCCTTGTGTGACTGGCTAATTTCACTTGTTGTAGCAAGGGTCAGAATATCCTTTCTTATGTTGCTGAACAATATTGCATTTTAAGAACAGACCCTATTTTTGCTTATTCATTCATCTGTTAATGGACACTTGGGTTGTTTCCACCCCTAGGCTCTAACGAATGATGCTGTTGTGAACACGAATATATAACAATAGCAAAAATAGGCATTTGGATAGGGCTGGAAGGTAGAATAGAGCTGCCATCCCAGCACCACCACCCCCATGAGAGGCGTTCTCAGCATCTGGGATTTTTTACTTTGTTCTTCTCCTCCAGCTCCAGGTCCAGACAGTGTCATGATAAAGAGTTAATTTTTTTTTTAAGACAAGAAGATGGTGATCTGAAGAGAAAAGTCTTCCCCAGCACCTCTGAGACTGATCAGGAAGTCTCCAGCTTTTCTCCAGTATTTTGAGGTGTGTTTGGGGGATTAGCAATATGAATCAACAGTCCTAATCTTCTCAATGGTTTTGAGGAGCAGTGACTTAGGAATGACCAGGGGATCTCTTTTCTTTTCTGTCCTGGCTGAGAAGTAGCAGTGGCTGAGGCTGCTCTCTCCTGCTTACATTCCACCTGCAACTGGGGTGAGGGGATCCACCACCTATGATCACATAGGCACAGAAAATCTGCAGTGCTTTAAAGAAAGCGTTCTTGCAAAGTCTCTTCCTGGGCCTGTTCTCTATCTGGCAGCAAGATCAGTGTCTGGAAACTGCCTGCATAGAGACACAGAGCAGCAGATTACACTGCAGAGGCAGGTGCGGGAGTTGCAAGGGCATGGGAGCCGAGCATCCATCTTTTAACCCCTTGATGGATTTCACACTCCCCACCCAACCAGGGCAAGACCTCCTTAGGTTTGCAAAGCAAGCTCTTAATACTGGGTCTGGAGTCAGCCTAGACCATAGGCTGAATCAGTAACAGAAGGCTTGACTCAGGCCCTGAAGCAGGTGTGGGAGCTGTGAGGGCAGGGGAGCAGAGCATCCATCTTTAAACCCACACTCCCTGTCCTGGACCTGTTCTCCATAGGCCTGCAAAATAGGCTCTTAAAACTCTGCCTGGAGCCAGCAGCAGATCACAGGCTGATTCAGGAGCAGAAAGCTTCACCCCAGCCCTGAATCCTTCTCTCATAAGGCGTTTGGGTCAGAGGAGTAACGGGGAACACGGCTCACCACTAATCACTTCCACCATAGACAGAAGGACATTCCCTGTTAAGTACACAGATCTGCAGGCCCCACCTCTAAGAACACAGAAGTCAATTTCAACAACTACCAGCAGATGGAGCTTTGATAACATAATGACTTCTCACTTTCAGATCCCCTGAAAGCCCCAACTGAAAGATAAAACCTTTCATATCCAGCCAGAAATAGAAGATCCAATCCCTGAAAGGACCAGAGTCACTCTTAATATCTATAGTTCCAAGGTTTTCCTATTAAGAATATTTTTCTTTTTTGGCTGTTGATTTCATGTTCTAGGTGTGTACCAAGGCAATATCTGGAAGAGTTTACTGGTTCTCCGATATATAAAAACTCTAGCTGTTTTTACATCACTGCTCTGCTAACTTTGAGGGGCGGTTAACCCCTATTCTTCCATTTTTTTCTTTCTTTTTTCTCTTTCCTTTTAGGGGAAAAATTAACAATAATATTTCTTCTTGTTTTGATAGCTTTTTTTTTAGGTTTCTTTCTCATTTTCTTTTTTCCCTATTAATCGTCTTTCTGATTCCCTCTTATCCATCCTGTCTAGCCCTGTTCTCATTCTTAAGAAGAAGGATTCTGGTCAGTGCATACAGTATTTGAAATATTTTATGCCTGAGAAGCATAATTCTCAGGGATAAATTCTTCCCTTAAATGATCACCCAAATATTAGTAATAACTCTTTTACCCTTCCTATAGTAGGACACAGCTATCTTAGCTTCCCTTTGGATCTGTACTTTCTTTTCTACTTATTTCTTTTCTCCTTTATTTTAAATTTAGTAAATTGTTTCTTTTTTAATTTCCTTTTCTCTTCAAATGTTTTCCACTTAGCATTTTCCTTTTCTTTCTACAGCAAATTATTTACGTCCTCCAATATCTCACTGTACATAATTGGTATATATAATCTCCTCTCTTAATTTCACCAGCATTACCCCCACTTTCTGATTCCAAATTAGTTAACTCTATTTAACCCCCTGTTATTAAGAATATGTAAATATTACTGCTGTAATTGTTAATCTGAGTAACATAATTTGTTCTTGAAATCTGACATATGTAATGGTAATATACTAGTGTTACCAAAAGTATTGATTATCACTAACACTAGTTGCATAGGCTGAAGTCAAAAGTCCATTATAGTGTGTGCTAAATAACTAATTTACTACTGTTTATTGTAAGCCTTGGTTGTACATATTGACAATTTGCTACCAGTGCATGAGGTGTTGGAATGCTGTAAGGGTAACAAATAGTTCAGAGTAAAGGTGGTTGTCTTTTGAATCAGCTCTCCTGGCAAAAACCCATTTCAAGTAAGGGTTAGGACAGATCTCCCAATCCAACAGTTTAGTCCTTAAGGCAGAAGACAGGAAAAAGAACCACCGAACCTTGTATTGCTGACACAAAGGTTTCACCTGGCAAATAAGAGAGAAGAATTTCTTCAGACATGAGGAATCAAACTCGAAGAGGTTCATATCAACCCCAAAACTCCCCTGATAAGGGGGATATGGCCACGGACTGGGATGAAAATCTAGAAAAATATATCAATGAGATAATAATAAAAATGAACAAGGACTTAAAAGAAGAGATAATGAAGGGAATAACTGAGAAAACTCAAGAGTTCAAAGACACGATCATTAAAGAAATAGGTTCTCTCAAAAAGGAAGTTACAGACCTCAAATCTGCAGTCAATGACATGAGAGGGACCATGCAAGAATTCAATAATAGACTTCAGTAGAAAACAGAACCTCTGCTATTGAAGAAAGAACATCCGATAATGAAGACAGGTTGATCAAGCTAGAGCTCACCAACACCAAAAAAGAAAAACAATTAAGAGATCATGACCAGAACTTTAAAAATGTCTGGGATGAAATGAGAGGGAACAATCTGAGAGTAATTGAAATACAGAAAGAAACTGAGACACACAACAATAGTACGAGGAATATTCTCAAAGAGATCATGAAAGAAAACTTTTCCCACATAAAAATAGAATCTGACATGCTCATCCAGGAAGCTTACAGGACACCCAATAGGCCTAATCAAAAGAGGAACTCACCTAGACACATCATATTCAAAGTGTACTACAGGGATAGCAAGGAAACTATGTTAAAAGCAGCAAGGGAGAAATGCCAAATCACATTCAGAGGCAAGCCAATAAGAATTGTCTTTGACTTTTCAACCCAAACGCTGGAAGCAAGAAGGTCTTGGAATAATATCTTTCAACATTTAAATGACCACAACATGCAGCCTAGTATCCTATATCCAGCAAAACTCAGCTTCAAATTTGATGGAGAAATAAAAACTTTTCCTAATAAAACAAAACTGCCAGAATTTGTCAACAAAAAACCTGCCCTAAAAAGAATTGTCAAGGAAATACTCCAGACACATGAACAAGTAATTGATATACAAAACCCACAAACTGAAGAAATTCAATGAAAGTATCACCCAGCAAGAACTAACCAAGGCAATCACAGAACTAGCTAAATAAGACAAAATGACTACGAATCAATTACATATTTCTATCTTAACACTGAACGTGAACAGTCTCAATGCACCACTCAAAAGACACACTTGCAGACCAAATCAAAAAACAAAATCCAACCACATGCTGCTTACAAGAAATTCACCTAACAGTCAAAGACATCCACAGATTAAGGGTGAAAGGATGGAAGAAAATCTACCATGCTTATGGCCCAAGAAAACAAGCTGGTGTCACTATACTTATATCCAATAAAGGAAATTTCAAACATAAATCAATCAAAAGAGATAAAGAAGGCCACTTCTTAATACTACTAGGAACCCTTCAAAAGGAAGAAATAACCATAGTTAATATTTACTCTCCAAAAAAAATGCACCCAACTACATGAATAAATTACATCATTGCATCAAAACTCTCGTGGATCACAACACAGTAGTACTGGGATATTTCAAAACTCTGCTGTAACCATTAGGCAAATCATCAAAACAAAAAATCAATAAAGAAATCTCCAGCCTAAATAACTCCATAAGCCAAATGAACTTAATAGACATATAAAGAATTTTTGATCCCAAGTTAGCAGAATACACCTTCTTCTTTGCAGCATATGGATTCTTTTCCAAAATAGATCATATTCTGGTTCATAAACATAATCTTGGCAAATATGAAAAAGTAGACATCATTCCGTGTGTTCTTTCAGAACACAATGCTATGAGTCTAGCAATCAACAGCAATATTCATAACAGAAAACACACATATTCATGCAGATTGAATAATACCCTATTAAGTGAAGAATGGATACAAGAAGAAATGAAAGAAGTAATTCAAAATTTCTTGGAAGAGAATGAAAATTAAGACACAACATATTGAAACCTCTGGGACAGCATGAATGCTTTCCTAAGGGGAAAATTTATAGCACTGAGTGCCCATATTAAAAATGAAGAGAGATCCCAAATAAAAACGCTGATGCATCATCTCAAAGCCTTTCAAAAGGAATAGCAATCTAACCCCAAAGCCAGGAGAAGACAGGAAATAATCAAGACCAGAGCTGAAATCAATGAAATTGAAAATAAAAGAACAATAAAAAGAATTGATGGAACAAAGAGCTGGTACTTTGAAAAAATAAAAAGGATAGACAGGCCCCTAGTGAATTAACCAAAAGAAGGAGAGAAATGAAGCAAATCAATAAAATCTCCAATGAAAAGGGAGTGACCACCACTAACCCCATGGAAAGCCAACAGTTTATAAGATCATATTTTGAAAATCTATGCTCCTCCAAATTTGATAACTTGGAAGGAATAGATAAATTTCTTGACATATACAACATCCCTAAATTGACACAGGATGATATTGAATTCCTAAATAGTCCAATCACAGGCCCTAAAATCCATATTGCAATTAAAAGTCTACCAAAGAAGAAAAGCTCAGGACATGATGGCTTCTCCACTGATTTTTACCACACTTTTGAGGAGGAACTAACACCTCTCTTTATTAAGTTATTTCAAGAAATTGAAAAGGAGGGAATGATCCCATCCACTTTTTATGAAGCAACCATAACTCTGATACCAAAACCTGACAAGGATATATCAAGAAAAGACAATATCCTTTATGAACTTGGATGCAAAAATCCTAATAAACTGCTAGCAAACAGTGTTCAAGAACTTATCAGGAAAATGATCCATCATGATCAAGTGGGCTTCATCCCAGGAATGCAGTGGTGGTTCAACATATGCAAAACAATTAGTGTAATTCACCACTTAAACAGAATCAAGGACAAAAACCATAGGATCATCTCAATGGATGCAGAAAATGCCTTTGATAAAATCAGGACCTTTTTAGGTTAAAAATTCTAGAGAAGATGAGGTTCAAAGGATCATTTCTGAACTATGTAAAGGCTATATATGCTAAACCCTCAGCTAAGATAATACTTAGTGGAGAAAAGCTGAAAGCATTTTCACTAAAATTGGTGACAAGACAAGGCTGTCGGCTCTCACCACTTTTATTCAATACTGTTCTTGAGACCCTAGCTGGAGCAATTAGGCAAGAGAAAGAAATCAACTCTCTCTTTTTGCTGATGAGATGATCCTATATCTGGAAGATCCAAAAAACTCCATCAGTAAACTGCTTGAACTCATAAATAGATTTAGCAAAGTGGCAGGATACAAGATCAACACGCATAAATCAATAGCTTTCTTATATACCAATAATAACAGGACTGAAGAAGAACTCAGGAGTACAGTCCCTTTCAAGATAGCTTCAAAAAAAATAAAATACTTGGGAATTAATCTAACAATGGAAACCAAAGATCTCTTCAATGAAAATTATCGAACATTGAAGAACGAAATCCAAGATGACCTAAGAAGATGGAAAGATATCCCTTGCTCTTGGATAGGCAGAATTAATATAAAAAAATGGCCATTCTACCAAAAACTTTATATAGATTTAATGCTATCCCTATAAAGATACCTATGTCGTTCTTTAAAGACATAGAAAAAGCAATTCTCAAATTCATTTGGAACAACAAAAAACTAAGAATTGCCAAAGCACTACTAAGCAAGAAAGATGAAACAGGCGGTTTTGCCATTCCAGATCTAAAACTCTACTATAGAGCCATAGTAACAAAGACAGCATGGTACTGGCATCAACATAGGAAAGAAGATCAATGGAATAGAATAGAAGACCCTGAAACAAACCCTCAACTATTTAAACATCTGATTTTTGACAAAGGGGGTCAAAATATTACATGGAGAAGTGACAGCCTCTTCAATAATGGTGCTGGATAAACTGGTCAGCCACTCGCAGAAAGTTGAAATTAGACCCATATCTTTCTCCTTGCACAAGAATCAAATCAAAATGGATCAAGGAGCCAGGTATTAAACCAGCTACCTTGCAACTGATAGAAGACAAATTAAGTCCAACACTTCAACATTTGGGAATAGGCAAAGACTTTCTCAACATGTCTCCAAAAGTGAAGGAAGTAAAGTCAAAAATCAATGAATGGGATGCCATAAAGCTAGAAAACTTTTGCACTGCCAAGGGAAGAATCAAAAGAGTCAAGAGGTTTCCTATGGAAATGGAGAGAATTATGGACTATGATTCCTCTGACAAGGGTGTCATATCCAAAATCTACAAAATCTTCAAAAATCTCAACTACAAAAGCACTAACAGCCCAAGTAATAAATGGGCCAAAGAGCTAAATAGAAACTTCTCACCAGAGGACATTGATCAAGCCAATGAATACATGAGAAAGTGCACTAAATCTCTAGTAATCAGAGAAATGCAAGTGAAAACCACCTTAAGATATCACCTTAGGCCAGTCAGAATGGCAAAGATGAAGAAAATAAACAATAATAGAAGCTGGAGGGGCTGTGGAGAGATAGGCACACCAACACACTGTCGGTGGAGCTGCAGACTGGTACAGCCCCTCTGGAAAGCAGTATGGAGAATCCTCAAAAAACTAGGGATGAGTCCACCATATGACCCTGCTATTCCACTCCTGGGTATCTTTCCAGGGGATTTAGAATCAGCACATTATAATGACACAGCAATATCTATGTTCATAGCAGCTCAATTTACTATTGCTAGGCTATGGAAACAACCCAGATGTCCCTCACTGGATGAATGGATCCAAAAACTGTGGTACATTTATACCATGGAATTTTACACAGCAATAAGAAACAATGATAATGCAGCCTTTGAAGGTAAGTGGATGGCTATGGAAGAAATTATGCTGAGTAAAATCAGCTTAGCCCACAGAACTAATGGTCGATTGTCTCCACTCATCTGTGGAGGTTGGGTCTAGACCCTGGACAGTGAGAAAGTTGGTCTATTATTATGTGTTAAATCCAGATAAGATATAATGCTATACAACATAATCCTTTTTTAGAGATATTGTGGGAAGGGGGAGGGAGGTATAAGGGTGGGTAATTGGGGAGCACTCCTGGGGGTAGTTGTAATATCCAGAATCTATACACATTTTATATTATTTTGTTAAAAACTTGTATGGTTGTTCAAAAAATAAAAAAGAATTTAAAAAAGAAAACAATAAAAAAACAAAAGAAACAAACAAAAAGAATGGAAAAATTTATACCATTCAAACAGTAATAGAAAAGAGCTGAATTGGCTATATTAATATAAACAAAATAGATTTTAAGATATATCTACAAAATCCTCATCCAAGAATAGCAAAACATACCTTCTTTATAAACATGAATTTTCTCTACATAGATCATGTGTTAGAACTTAAAATGTCTCCCTAAATTGAAGATGTTTAAAACCATGACAAATATGATGTCTAGCTTGAAAAGGTAATATTAAAGAAAAGCAATAAATGATATAATTTGGGGAATCTATGATTATTTGGAGATTAACAAACACCATTAGCCTGGTCCAGTAGATTAGCAATAGCAGTAGCATGCTTGCCTGGCATGGGGAAGAATCACATACACAATTAGGCATTGGTAATACAGAAAACAGAATAAAAATAAAATAGATTCTCTCATTTGCTTTCCTTAAAAAATATATTCCTAAATAATCAATGAGTCTTGCAGAAATTCACAAGAAAAAAATTGAAAAATTTTTTAGGAGATATGATATAAGGCATGCTTAAAGAAAAATTTGTATTTATAAATGATCATGCTAAAAGTAAAATTGGAGGCTGGAGAGGTGGCTCAGCTTGCCTCTCATGCAAGAAGACCCGGGTTCCAACCCCAGCACCACATACACAGCTAAGTGTCAGAGAAAAAAAAACAGCTGAAAAAATAAAAGAGATTTGTTCTCTCACTCTCCCTCTATCTTTAAAAAATGTAAAATGGATATGAGCAGATTGACTTCAAGATGGTAGAATGGAAGAATCATTCATTTCCCACTTGTCTTGCTGTTCAGAATTGAAGTGACAGAGATACTACTTTCTAACAAGGTGGGTATCTGAAGAAAATAATAAAAAATCAAAATTTCTCTTTTGGACATGCAGAGAAGCCCTAAGATTCTAGTTTGCTGTGAATGGAGGATAAAGGGAAATACACCTGAACCCAGCAGCCACCATCAATAGTTGTGCCATGTCACCAAACGAGAGGAGAAACACAAAAAGAAACATGAGAGCAGACTCATTTGACACTTAAACATCTATAGAAGAACAGTCTGTACTTAGCTGCTACAAAGACTACAAAGCAAACTGGTGTTGGAAATGTGCTCTATGTTTCTCAGCTTGTAAACAAAGAGTTCATGCTAAACGTTATTCCTAAAAGAACCTGAGAGTTCTTAAAATATGTTTCCACTGTCTTGGCCAGTGGTTACTGCATGACCTAAAGTGCACTTGACAACTCATGATTCTCAAACCATCATAGAGAATACTGGATCCAGGTTAACTCAGGAGAAATAAAGGAAAAACTGCAACCTGCTCTCCCTTTGAGCTGTGTGGAGTAAACAACCAGCTGAAAAGGACCTGGAAGAATTGGAAAAGGCAGGTATGCTTACATTGGAATCAGGTGAGTTCAACCTGTTCTGAAGTTGAACTCTGTGGTACATATTACCAACTGAACAAAAAATGGGTACTTAGAACAGGAGAACACCAAGATTACATTGGAGATAAAGAATGCAACCTGCTTTCCCTTTGAGCAGTGTGAATGACCACCTAAAAAGGATCTGTTTAAATTGAATGGGCAAGTGTGATTGCGTTGGGGTCAGGAGAGCACAGTACATTCTCCCTTTGAGCACCATGGCACAAACGATCAGCTGAAAAGAATCAAGGGAATTGAACAAGTGGGTGTGATTTCATCTGGGAAAGGAGACTTGGAAGTTCATTTTGGTGGAGGAGTGCTATGGGAAATCTGTCATACATCATCCACTGACAGCAGTCAGTGAAACTCTGACAAGTAGAACTCTGCACAGATGCTAGAAATCCAGATGCCCAGATAGAATCAGTGTCTACTCTGTCCTGGGGAGAAAATTCTGGAGTAGTTACCCCAAATAAAGGTCCAAAGTTCCATAGCCATTTCAAACAGCTACTCTTCCAAGCCATTTCAACAGTCATAGTGGCAAAAATCACAAAAGGAGGATTAGCTAATAACACCCAACCTTTGCTCTAAGAGTCACGTAGCCAAAGAAGTAAGAGAGCTAAGGACATTCTGGAATAGGATATAAATATTCACAACTTTTGCCAACTCAATGGAAAATATATATCATTTTCTATTAAGAACATTACTTTTCATTTCTTTATATATTTTTAGTTTTGTTGTTTGATTGTATTTGTGATTGATTCATCTTTATACATATACACACTTTTCCTATATTATCAATTATTTTCTGTTTATTATTACCTTTTGACATTTGGTTTTCTTTTTGTAAGAGGCAGTATTTGTTGTTTCTTTTCTTGTTTGGCTTTTGGGGCTAGTGTTGTTTTGCACTCTTGTTTTATTTATTACTCTTATTCACCCTCACAAAATAGTTTTTCTCTTTTCTTTTTACTGTAACTCTTAATAGGACCTTCATGTGCTACTTCACTTTCACTGTGTGTCTTCTCACTTTTTGAATGTTGGAACCTTTCTTTTGCCTCAATAATCTAAATTTATTTACTCTTAATGATCTGTATTTTTAGAAACTTTTAAGCTGTGTGGTTTATTCCATTGGGGAACAGAATAAGGTGGATCAGAGGAAGCCACATTATCTTTGCACTTCCCCAAGAGTGATTCAAAACAGCAATTCAGCACTGGCCAATTGAGAATACAAAGCTAAGAGTAAAGAGCTCTTTCACTTGAAACATGTGTTCTGAGCTCTAAGATATGGATGACACTGGAGGGGACACAAAGAACTGATATTATTTAATTTAAAACCAGATTTGGTGATCCCTGAGTCACCTCCTCCAAGCCTTGAAAGGGCTGAGGGTAGGTTGATATATCTCTCTGTTATCCCTCCAGCACATGGTCTGAGACTTCTTTAAAGAGGGATATTTCAGAGCTGGCCAGCAAATAAGGGAGGGAAATGGCAATGAACTTCTGCTCACAGAATCCCTTAACAAATTATACTTCTTTGGGTCAGAGCTGAGAATAAACACAATGCACAATAGTGGAATTCTGAGAAAAAAAATAAGAGACTCTATTTCAAAAACTTGATAAAATAAATAAATAAATATAGAAACAAACTGGCTCCCAGAATATAGCAGAGGGGAAATAGCAAATCTCAACAACAAAACAACCCAGAATTGAAACTGTGAGAGAATAGCTGGCCAAACAGTCAATATGTCTTCATAGCATTCAGGAAAGTATTAAGTAATTTCTTCACTAATTCAAGAAAATCACTCCCACTTATCACTCAGATTAGTGGAATTCTGAAGCATATTTTCAATAATTTCATTATACTTCATTAGTATATGTTTTTTTTCTGAATGTGCTGCAATTACTGTGGTGAAAGACACTGGAAAAAATTATTGACATGAAGATAATCACGCAATCTAGGACATATAATAAAGAGAGATCAATTCACTGAAAAGTTCCTTATATAAAAGCAGACAGATAAAGGAATGAAAACAATATAACAATATCCCTGCTGAATATAGACACAGAAATTCTTAAAAATATAAATAATCCACATTCAAAACCACATTGATAATTGTACATGATCAAGTGGGTTTCATCCTAGAGAAGAAAGTTTGGTTCAATAAATATAAATCAATAAATGCAATTCACCATATAAATAAAGGTAAGGAAAAGAATTACAAGATCATCTCAATAGATGCAGAACAAAAGCCTTCAACAAACCAGCATCCATTATGTTATAAAAGCTGAAGAAATAGGAATAGAAGGAACTTATCTTAGAATTCTAAAGAATGTATGCAACCAATAAAAACTAAAGCATTTCTTCCAAAATGAGGAGCAAAAGGAGGATGTCCATTCTTACCACTCATATTCAGCATAATTCATGAAACTCTAGCCAAAATGATCAAGGACAGATGAGGCCAGGACACCAGAGAAATGTGTAGCAAGTGGGTTTAATTCTGCAGCAGCAGGTCCAGGGGACTTAAGACTTAGAGCCTGGACCTGGGGAAAATAAATTCCTTGAGATATCTTTGGGTGGTTACAAAATTGTATAGTTCTTGTTACATACTGATTGATCACCAGACAGAGATTTAATAGTAATTAGTTTACCAGGAAAGGCAAATAGCAACCTTACTGTTGTACAGACACCTTTTACAGAAACAGCTATCTCCAGACAAGAACCTATTGCCCCACTGTAAACCTAGCATTTATAAGAAACAGGAAGTTTCAAACCACAAAGATTTGTCTGCAAAAATCTTGCTGGCAAGGAGAAGTTAATATGTTAAGATTATGGGTGAGGGGTTTAGGGGCTTTTTCTCCCATATCAAGAGCAACCAGGCAAGAGGAGAAAATTAAAGAGATACAAATAATAAAAGAAGAAGTCAATGTATCTATGTTTGCTGATGACATGATCCTGTGTCTAGAAGATACAAAAACTCTACCAAAGGATTTATAGATCTGAAAAACTAATCAAAGCAGCAGGATATATGATCAACAAACAAAAGTCATTAGCTTTCCTATACTGAAATAATGAATCAGATGGCAAATAAATCAGGAAAGCTATTATATTTAAAACAACCTCAAAAAAGTGAAGATAAATGTAGTCAAGGAGGTAAAACTCTATGATGAAAACTAGAATACTGAAGAAAAAAACTGAAACCTTGGAAAATGGAAAGACCTTTCATGTTCTTGTATATGCAAAAATTAGTCAAAACAGCTGCACTACCAAAGACATTATACATATTCAATGCAATTTATATCAAAATGTCAATTATATTCTTCACAGAACTAGATAGAAACAGTCCTATAATTCATATGGAATAATGAAAGATCCAGAATAACCAAATCAATACTGAACAAGAAAAACGATGCTAGAGGCATCATCATACCTATCTGATCTCAAATTATACTACAGAGGTATAATGACAAAACATCATGATATTTGTATCAAAACAGATATTAAAACTATGGGAAAGGAATAGAAAAGACATACAGGTGCTGGAATGGTGACTTAGTGGTTGTAGCACTTGCCTGGCATGTGTGAAAACCTAGATTCATTTCCCAGAATCACAAACACAACTAAGTGTCAGAGAAAAACAGCCCAGTCAAAAAAATAAGCAAAACTGATTCTCTCACTCACACTTTCCCTCCCTCTTAAAACAAAGACATACAAACCAACATAAAAAAGTCAGCTAATATTAAAAAAAACATATATTGCAGAAAGGACAATTATGTGTTAAGAAAACTGGGCATCAATATGTGGAAAAATGAAGCTTAATCCCTAAATGTAACACTGCACAAAAGTTAACTAAAAGTGGATCAAACACATAAAACTTCGCTCATAAACTTTGAATCTGTAGGGTGAACATTCAACACATTGGCACAGGCACTGACTTACTTAACAAAGCTCCAAAAGTGCAAGAAATAAAATCAAGAAACTCAAATGAGATAAGCAAATAAAAAATGGGAATCCCATAAAAATAAAGTAAAGGAAGAGAACTAAGGGGGAGGAAGTGGGATAAGAAAACAGAGATATAATTGAATAAAATTGATTAGCTTAATCTATTTACTTATATGAATGCACCACAGTGATACACACACACACACACACACACACACACACACACACACACAAATCACTAATTGTACAAAAGCAAAAAATGTATTGAAGTAAAGAAAATTTATCTCAAATCAGAAATCTAATTATCTACCTTAAGAAACCATAAAAAGAAGTACAGTTTAATCATAATGCAATTAGATGGAAGATAAAACATATGATAGGAACAGAAATAAATGAAATAAGCAGTAGGGACAAAAGAGACAGAAATCAATGAATCCATTAGTTCTTTGAAATTAAAAAGAATCATACAAATCTTATAAAGAAAAATGCCAACTCATATTATTAAGTAAACCAATCATGAAAGAAGAGATTCTGCTATTCTCAATACTGAACAAGAACAAAAAGAATCATAAACAAAGTTTGTTCAAACAGAAAGTGTGAAACCCTACTGAATTCACTGGTGAATTGTACTAGTCATCTAAGAGAGAAATGATACTAATTGTCTACAATTTCTTCCAGAAAGTAAAAGTGGAAGGAATACTTTCTAACTCATTCTATAATGCCAAAATAACACTAATGCCAAAACTAGACAAGACATTACAACAAATGGAATCTTTAAAGCAGTATCACTCAAGAATATACATACCAAAATTATTATTAAATAAACTCCAACAATACATGAAATGAATTATGCCAGATGTTCATGATTGACTCAATATTAAATATAATTTAGGGATTCTACCTCATTAAGAGGAAAAGGAAGATATATTGCATGCCTATGTCAATAGAGTATATTAAAAATAATTTTATGAAATGTAACGCTAATTCATGCTAAACTTCCCAGGTTATGAGCAATAGAAGGGAAATATCTACAACTAAAGTCATAGTAAAAAGTGAGAAACTGGACAATTTATTTCTGAGTTTATAATAAGGAGAGTATGCCCCTCTCATACTCTTACTGAAAAATCTACTGAAATTCACAACTACTGCATGAGATAAAACAAGGGAATGAAAACTATATAAATAGATGATAAAATAAAGCCTTTAAAAAGTTCACATGGCAATTACGAAGAAAATCTCAATGAATCAATAGAATATTGGAAACAATAAGAAATTATAGCAAGTTTTCAAGATATAAAGTTTAAATGCAAAAATCATTATTTTCAAATATATATACATATATATATACACTACTGATTAACATCATTTGAAATAAAATATTGATATTCATACTAAACCAAACAGAAAAATGATATACTTTAGTTAAAATCTTAATATATTCACTTATTGAAATTAAATGTAATCTTATATGTATATATATACCCATATATCTCGACATCTGTATGTATATATATATGTATATATATATATCTGTGCATATATGTATTGTGTATATATATATTTATATAGAGAGAAAGATATGAAGCACAAAAGTATAAAACATTGGAGAGAAAATACATGACTATGGATTGGAAGATTCAATAAAGTTAAGATATCAGTTTTTGCCAACTTGATTCATAAAGTCAATGGATTTTAAACAAAATCTCAGCAAGTTATTTTGTAGATATTGAAAAATTAGTTCTGAGGCTGGAGTGGTGGCTCAGTGGTTTCAGTGTTTGCCTCATATGTGCAGGGACATGAGTTCAATCCCCAGCACCACGTACATAAAGAAGTGTCAGAACAACAAAAGTCAAATAAAAAACTAAATAAAATTGGTTCTTTCTCTCTCTCTCTCTCTCTCTCTTTAAAAAAAGTTGACTCTGTATTTATCTCTTAAAAAAGAAAGAAAAATTAATTATAAGATATATGTGGAATGACAAACACCATACATTAGCCAATATAATATGAAAAGAAAACATAAAGTTGATTTTTGACCTATATTGAGACTTGCTATCAAGTAATATACTACTAAATAGAGAATGATCCCAGTGAAAAAATAAACACATGAACCCATGAGATATTATGGAGATCTTGAAAATGCAACCAAAGCAAAGGACAACTGACTTGTGATAAAAGTCAATTAATTGGAGAGAGAATAGTATTTACAACAAATGGTGCTAGGACAAAAGGCTATCTCTATGCACAAAGCATGTAAATGGATCTAAACATAAAGCTTACACTTTTCACAAAGCTTAATTGAAAATGGATCAATGAAATGAATATGTCTAATTAACAAATCAAAAATCTTCTAGATCAAACTGGAGAACAAGTGTGAATCTATGCTAGTCATCATTGAAACTAAAAATTTCTGTATTTTAAAAGACAATAGGAATGTAAAGACAGATTGCATACTGAAAGAAAATATTTGCAAAACACAGATATGATAAAGAATTTGATAGGAATTGTAGATATATAAATAACTTTCACAGTGAAAAATTATATATCACTTTTAAAGAGATAACATCCTGAATAAACACCTAAATGAAGGGGTCACATCATAAGCATTTGAAATTATAATCAATCACATTTGTAATTCAGGTATTGTGAAATAGAACAATTAAATACATACGGACATTAGAATGATTAAAATAACAGCAGCCAAATAAAACAATAAGCCAATCCTACCAATTGCCAACAAAGATGTAGAATAATAGGAATTATTTTTCATTGCTGGAAAATGAAATGTGGAACAGCCACTTTGGAAAAGAGTTTGGCAATTTCATACAAAGCTGAAAGCAGAACTACCTTCCATGTGTCCCTAAATGTGTACTCAAGTAATCTGAAAATGCCTCGTCACACAAAATGTGCAAGTAAAATATTTATAGCAATGTAATCTATACTCAACAAAAATTGGAAGCAAATAAGATACCTTTAAAAAGATGAATAAATCAAACTTTAGCATATCATACAATGAAATTTTATTTAGCAATAAGAATAAATAAGCAATCAAGTTATGACACACATGTACAGATAAACCTTAAATTTATGCAAAAGCTCAGACTGCTTGAGTTTCAAGGAGAAGAGGAGAAGAATGTACAGATGGAACACAGGGAAATTGTTATTGCTGGTGAAATTATTCTCTCTAGCAATAAAAGAATAAAGGAGTGATAATTTTCAAAATTCACAGAAGTTTACAAAACAGTACATTAAAAATCATTCAGGATTTCAGGATAACATAAAGAATGTAAAATGTGACAAAGTATTTTACTGTATGCAAATCATCAATGAAGGAGGTAAGGAAAAAGGATGCTGACTGCCTTAACCTTGCACCTGCGTGGATACTGTTAAGTTGAGCACAAAAGGAAAAAACTATATATGATTATTGTACTCTAGTGGATAAAATTTTTCCACCCCACATAAGTTTGGGTAGGTATGCGTTAATAAATCTAGTAAGAGTAATATAAATGATATGAATATATTATATTATAAATATTGTACTAATATATATGACATGATATATACAATATGTATTTATATGAATGAAACAAGTAAAGATATGATAGATGATAGGAGCCTGATTTCTTCCTATTAGAAAGGGAGGTGACATATTAGCAAGGAAATGAAGCTAGAAAATTCCAGGAGGTATGGTAGTAAAATAGTGCTAGAGGTATGAGTATAAACTTCTTTTCTGAGTTTCTGTAAATTTTTATTTCTATATTTTAATCTTTTAATTTTTATTAAGGAGTTGAGTTGTACAATCATATATGAGTATAAAATAACAATATGATATGCATTTGATCCTAAACCACCATTTCCTTGACATTGCCCACACCCCAGTCTCTTGATTCTTCTATGTTACATCCTTAAAGAGTTGTCGATGGTGGGGGGCTGGAGCAGTGGCTGTGTGGTTGCAGCACTTGCCTGGCATGCATGAGGATGTGGTTTGAACACCAGCACCACATACACAAGAAAGTTTCGGTGCAATGAAAGCCACATGATAAACTAAATAAAATTGATTCTCTTTTTCTCTTTCTCCCTTTTAAAAAAAAGTTGTAAATGACTATAATTGTAAATTTTCCAGAATTAAATGATTGCATAAGTCTCATTTGACTTCTCTGGGGGGTAAAGATTATGTTACATTGTTGATTATCTCCCTAGATCTCTCCCTATCCTCTCTTCCTCTCCCACCTCTCCTCTGCCTCTTCTTTCCCCCTCACCCACCAACAGGTCTATGGTTCCCCTAGACTATGGGGCTATGCTATTGATGGGTCTAATACATGAGTTAGACTACCTTTCACCCAAGTCTGGGTTAAGTTTTACCCTCCACAAATGAGGAAAATCATTCGGCCCTTGATGCTTTGGGTTTGGCCAACCTCCGTCAACACGATTTCTTCCATTGCCATCCATTTATCTTCAAAGGCTGAAATATCAGTGCTTCTAATAGCTGAATAATATATATATATATATATATATATATATATATATATATATATATATATATATATATATCAGAGTTTTTGGATCCATTCACCCAGTGATGTGCACCTGGGTTGGATTCTATAATTTATGAAGGCTTTCTTAAGAGGTAAATTTATAGCACTGCGTGCATACATCAAAAATCTAGGAAGAGAGCAGATTAATAGCCTTATGCTTCAACTCAAACAACTTCAAAAGGAGGAACAATCCAACCCTAAATCTAACAGAAGACAGGAAATCACCAAAATCAGAGCTGAAATCAATGAAATTGAGAACAAAAAAGCTATTCAATCTATTAACAAATCTAAGAGTTGGTGCTTTGAAAGAGTGAACAAAATTGACAGACCCTTTGCCAAACTCACCAAAAGGAAGATCAAAATGAAGCAAATCAACAAAATCAGAGACGAAAATGGGGATATCACCACAGACTCATCCAAGATGCAGAAGATTATCAGAACCTATTTTGAAAAGTTAAACTCTGCCAAATTTGGTAACCTGGAGGACATGGACAGGTTTTTGGACGCACACGACATCACCTCTTTAACACAGGAGGACATTGAATATATCAACCAACCTATCACAGAAAGCAAAACTGAAGCAGCAATCAAAGCTCTCCCAAAAAAGAAAAGCCCAGGTCCGGATGAATATACAGCAGAATTCTAACAAGCCTTCACAGAAGAACTAACACCAACCCTCTTCAATCTCTTCCAGGAATTTGATAGAGAGGGAAGACTCCCAAACACTTTTTATGAAGCAAATATTACACTGATTCGAAAGCCCAAGAAAGACAAGTCAAAGAAAGAAAACCACAGACCGATTTCCCTGATGAACACTGATGCAAAAATCCTAAATAAAATTTTAGCTAATTGGATACAAAAGCACATTAAAAAACAATCCATTATGATCAAGTGGGCTTCATTCCAGGAAAACAAGGCTGGTTCAATATATGCAAATCAATAAATGTAATTCACCACATAAACAGAATTAAAAGAAAAACCATATAATCATCTCAAATGACGCAGAGAAGGCATTTGATAAAATTCAACACCACTTTATGCTCAAAACTTTGG
Organism: Aplodontia rufa; assembly: GCA_004027875.1. Lineage (NCBI taxonomy): Eukaryota > Metazoa > Chordata > Mammalia > Rodentia > Aplodontiidae > Aplodontia > Aplodontia rufa. The sequence continues at coordinate 1,600 of PVKS010032718.1, read as the reverse complement.
AAAAGATAGGGATCAAGGGAAGATTCTTTAACTATGTCAGATCCATTTATGACAGACCCATAACCAACATTATCCTCAATGGAGAAAAGTTGAAAGCATTTCCACTGAATTCAAGTATGAGACAAGGCTGTCCGCTATCCCCACTCTTGTTCAATATATCCTTGAAACCCTTGCCAGAGCTATCAGGCAAGACAAGGAAATCAAACGTATTCATATAGGAAAAGAGTAAGTTATCTCTATTTGCAGACAACATGATTTTATACCTAGAATACCCAATAACATTGGCCAGAAAACTCCTAGAGCTTATAGGTGATTTTAGCAAAGTAGCTGGCTACAAGATCAACTCCAGCAAATCACTAGCATTTCTTTACTCCAGCAACAAATCCACAGAAGAAGAAATCAGGAAATCTCTCCCGTTCCCCATCACTTCCAAAAGAATGAAATACTTGGGCATTAACCGTACAAAGGATATTAAAGACCTATTAAAGAAAACTATCAAACACTAAAAAAAGAAATTACAGAAGACCTGAGTAGATGGAAAAATATTCCATGCTCATGGTTAGGCAGAATCAATATAATAAAGATTGCCATTCTACCCAAAGCCCTTTACAGATTCAATGCAATCCCCATCAAGACACCTATGGCATTCTTCAGAGTTATAGATAAAGCAATTCTCAAGTTCATATAGAATAACAGGAGACCCAGACTAGCCAAAACATTACTCTATAGAAAGGAAGAAATAGCAGGTATCTCAATCCCTGACCTGAAATTATATTACAGAGCTGTAGTAGCAAAAACAACATGGTATTGGTATCAAAACAGAATTGAAGACCAGTGGAACCGAATAGAAGATCCTAAGACAAACCCCCATATCCTTAACTATTGGATATTTGATAAAGGGGGCAAAAGTATAGTGTGGAAGAAAGATAGCCTGTTCAAAAAATGGTGTTGGACAAACTGGACAGCCATTTGTAGACAACTGAAGCTGGATCCTTATCTTTTGCCCTGCACAAAAATTAAATCAAAATGGATCAAAGACCTGGATATTAAGCCTACAATTTTAAATTTACTAGAAAAAGAAGTAGGGTCAACACTACAGCTTATAGGAACCGACAGCTTCTTCCTTAACAAAACTCCTATGACTCATGCTGTAAAATCAAAATTAAATGAATGGGATGCAATTAAACCAAAAAGTTTTTGCACAGCTAAAGATCTAGTCAAGAGCATCAAGAGAGAACCTACAGAATGGGAGAAAACTTGCCTGCTACACCTCGGACAGAGGGCTAATATCCAGAATTTATAGGGAACTAAAGAAACTAAAATTCAAACTCACAAATAATCCAATTGATAAATGGGCTAAAGAACTCAAAAGGAACTTCTATCCAGTAGAAGTCTAGAAAACCCACAAATATATGAGAAAATGCTCTACATCATTAGCTATAAGGGAAATGCAATTCAAAACTTCAGTGAGATACCACCTCATTCCTGTTAGAGTGGCAAAAATGAAGAATGCAAACAATGACAGATGCTGGAGGGGCTGTGGGAAGGGAGGAACACTGTTACACTGCTGGTGGGACTGCAAACTGGTTCAGCCACTATG
>PVKS010032717.1:0-22310 GCA_004027875.1 Aplodontia rufa | reverse complement strand
GAATTAGTGGTGGCCTCTATTCTTCCTCTTTACACTTGCTGCAGAAGCATGAATCATGACCACATCTTTCCAGATCAGGGTGGGCCTCTGAGTCACTGTAGATGTTCCCATGCACATCTTGTCAGATGGCCTGAGTGTGACCATGAGCTATCTAAACCTCCCCCTACTTTAGAACATGGAAATGGAAAACCCCGGGAATGTACTGCAGTGGATTCTGGGGCTCTTAGGCAAAGGATGAGAGAAATGCCACTGGAGGCCTCTTGGGTGGAGCCAGAGGGTGGGCAGATGCAGAAAACTGGCTGCTTCAGATGGGGGCAGCGGCAGATAGAATGTCAGGTCTCAGGGTTGTATTTTACCTTCTGCTCAAGAGGCACTAAAACCCTCAAAGTTTGCAAACACGGAGTCTATTTTGTCTAAGAAAACATTTTTCTGCTTTTGATTTTTAGGAAGTTATGATTCTGCAGATAGGTTAATATTGTAAAAGTGTTCAAAATATGGATGAGTCATAGATTATAATTTGTACCCCTCATGTAGGAGGGTCATAATTTCTAAAGTCAATTAGCGAACTCCACAGTTCATTTTATGAAGCAATCACAATTTTCATCTCAAAATTTTAGTGAACAACAAAAGTTAAAAAAAAAGCTTTGGACTCTTTTCATTAATAGATAGAGGTATTGGAATTCTAAATAAAATAGCAGACAGACTAGTTGATGAATAGAGAATACTAAAAGGAAGGAAGAGGAGAAGGAAACAGTGAGTAGAAAGAAATAAAGACAAGTTCTACTCACTTCATTCCTTGGGGGCTGTGGTATTAAAATTAAATCAAGAAATCAAAGAGAAGAAAAATGGGTACAAAAAATATGAAGCTATGTGATAAAAATAATAGGTGATAGTAGGTAAGAAAAGTAATGAGAAAGCCCAGCACTGGCTTACATGGGGATGAAAGCTGCATAAACCAGCGAGGTATAAAAGTGAATCAATTGCAAAGGTGCAGTTTGAGTCCTTCAGAGACCTGGGTCTAGTCCAGCTCAACCACTTATTCGCTATGAGAATACTGAGAAGTCACTCAGCTTCTCTGTGAGAAGGAGCAGGTCTAGACAAACAGTTCTCAAACTTTAAAATGCGTATGAGTCACCTGAGGATCGCAGTGTGTCTCTACGATTCTTGATGCCCTTTCCTTCATTACTTAGCTTCTCTAAAATGCAAAGACAAACAGTGATGTGTATGTGTACAATGCAGTATAGTCTGAAGATGTAGATTCAGAGGTTGACTGACAGATATCCTGGTCCTTGGTTTAGGGCCAGGCACCAAGAATAGAAGATCTACAACACAGGCCTCAGGTTCGTCTGAGAACTGGGGCAAGGAAGGAAAGGGTAAGGAGGACCCAGTAAGATGAGCACTCAAATGCTCCAAAAGCAGGAATCTTTCCATGTAGTCAATGAGAAAATGACTTCAGTTTAACAGAAATAATAATTTAGTAAACAATTTGATATTAAGAAAAAATTCCATAAAACAGGCATTGTTGAAAATTATCAATCATTGAAGAAAGAAATTGAAGAAGACCTGAAAAGATGCCAAGATGTCCCATGTTCTTGGTTAGGCAGATTTAATATAATTAAAATGGCCATTCTGCTGAAAGCCCTATACAGATTCAATATAATAGCTATCAAGATACCAATGTCATTCTTTTCAGATATAGAAAAAGCAATACTCAAATACTCATTTGGAATAATAAGAAACCCAGAATAGCTGACTTTCTCAACAAGACTCCCAAAGTGAAAGAATTAAAGTAAAGAGTCAATGAGTGGGATGACATTAAATTAAAAAGCTTTTGCTCAACCAAGGAAGTGGTCAAAACTGTTAAGAGAGAACCTACAGAATGGGAGATAATCATGGCCTGTGACTCCTCTGACAGAAGACTAATATCCAAATTTTATAAAGAACTCAAAAAACTTAATATCCAAACCACAAATAATCCAATCAATAAATGACCCGAGATCTAAACAGAAACTTAACAGAGGAAATCGAGCAAGCCAATGAAAATAGAAAGTGTTATAAATTACTAGTAATCAGAGAAGTGCAAATCAAAAATTACATTAAGATTTCACCTCACTCCAGTCAAACTGGCAAAGATGAAGAATATAAACAGTAACAAATGCTGGAGGGGTTGTGGGGAGATAAGAACACTAGCATAGTGTTGGTGGACCTGCACACTGGTACAGCTGCTCTGGAAAACAATGTAGAGACTCCTCAAAAAATTGGGGATGGATCCACTGTATGACCCAGCTATCTTTGTTCTGGGCATTTTCCCACAACAGCTAGAATCAGCGCATTGCAGCAAAATCAACCTTCACAGCAGCTCAATTTACAACAGCTAAATTATGGAATCAACCCGGATGCCCATCACTGGATGAATGAATCCAAAAGCTGTGGTATATATACTATTGTGTTCTACTCAGTTATTAAAAACAATTATATTATGATCTTTGAAGGTAAATGGATGGCAATGGAAGAAATTATGCTGAGTGAAATTAGACAAACCCAGAAAGTCAAGGGTCAAATGTTTTCCTTCACTTGTGGAGGCTGGAGCAAAACCCGGCTTGGGTGAAAGGTAGTCAAGTTCATGTACTAGACTCAGCAAAGCTGAAGCAACAGATAATCTAGGGGACCCATAGATTTGTAGGGGGGAGGGGGAATGAGAGAGGTGAGAGGCAGGGGAAAGGGAGTAAGGGTAAGGAGGGATCAAGGGGGGAGTACTGGGATCATAGTTTACTCTTTACTTACCTGAGAAGCCAAATAATACTTATGCAATCAGTTAATTCTGGAAAATTCTCGCGCACACACACATTTATATTTGTTATAGGGAGGAAATGAAGAGTCAGGAGACAGGGTGTGGGCGATGTGGAGGTGATTCTGGATTAGGATCAGGTGCATATGATATTGTTACTATATATTTATGATTGTTCACACACAAGTCCTCAATAAATTTTAAAAAGCACTGTTAAGTACTAATCACAGAAGAAAGTTTTAAAATATCTGGTTTTGGTCTTCAGTAGCAAAGAATAAATCATTTTACTAAAAAAAAAAGAACATCAAGTAGTAGGATGCACCCTAATAATCCCCTCACGTTCTCACTCTCGCCTTCTCCTGCTCTCTGTTTCTCTGTGCAGAAACAGATTCCTGTAGGTGGTGGGTAGGGGTGATATCCATAAATTAGCTACTCTATGATAGTGACTTACAAATAAAACGAATCCAAAGCAAGGCACTCATGTGTGTAGTGCTGGGCGGGGACAGTTTGACAGTTTTGTTTTTGTTGAAAACTACTGATTAATGTAAGTGGGGGAAAAAAAAAAGCGGAGTTGCTCAGTGTGAAAAATGGGGTAAAGACTGGGCAGGTTGAGATCACCCAGCTCATGAGCGTGCGCGGTTGAGATTAGAGCTCCTTTCTCTTCATCCTCGGTCCCTGGAGTCCCCTGCAGTGTTCTGTCCCGAGCACATTTATTTAAGCGTATTGAATTTGTACTCACATTCCACTCACCTTCCTTATCAATTGTGGTTCTAGGATTATCAGATGCTCTGCATCATTACTTGATAGCAAAATGTTTTGGAAAATAGGTGGTCTAAGCTGGGCTTGGCGGTGCAGTCCATAATCCCAGCCACTTGGGAGGTTGAGACAGGGGGATGGGCAAGTCTGAGGCCAAATTCAGCAGATTAGCTAGACCCCAAGCAAGACCCTAGGCAACCTGGCAAGATTCTGTCTCAAAAACCATAAATAAATAAATAAATAAATAAACAAACAAACAAACTAAGGGTTGAGAGTGTGGATCACTGGTTAAACCCTTACGTTAACTCCCCAGTATGGGGGGGAGCTTTGCTATCTTGGTGGGAGTGACAACACCATTGGGTGGCAAAACATTTTTTCCCTTTTCTTTGTGTATTTTTTCCTGTATTTTGCTCTGAAAAATTCACTTTGTTCAGCAGGGTCTGGGCCTTTTTGCCCTTGACTGGACTAAGCTAATCAAACACCGGTCCAGTGATGGTTGAGCTAAGAGCAAGTGCTGAAATCGTGGCCAATGAGACACGAGGGGAAGTGGCCTTTGCTTTGACAAAGGGCACACTGCAGAGATGCTCCCTTTCTGCCTCTAGATTTGTGCTCTACAGGTGAGTTGAGGCCTGGTGCTCTGGCATTAGCTTGGAGCAACAAGGGGGCGACACTAGATATGCTGAGGAGTCCTGGGTGACGTTGTTGAGGGATGGGATCCACCGTGCTCTTCCTCTGGAATGTTAGCGGGGCTTCTTCCCTTGGCGGCCACACACATCCCAGTGCATTCACTTTGTCCTAACTGGCACCACATAACCAGGAACCTCAACTATGTCACCAGCTAGCTTGATCTTGCAAAGGTTAATTGCCTGTGAAAATAGAGATTTTTCAAAATTCCTGTTTCACAAGGTGGAAGTTTTAACATCAAGTGTGAAAATTATCATTCTTATTGTGATGTTTATTAATATTACATGACAACAGCTCCATAATCAGGCTCTGTTTTGAGCAATCTGAGGTGAGAATGCTTCAGAGTCTTCCTGGGACATCTGTCCCTGTCTTTTCTCCTAAGGGCAACATGGGAAAGCCAGGCTGGTTACAGATTGGGGTGGAGGAGTTCCTTAAAGGAACATGAAGGCAACATTTCATGATGAGCAAAAGGGGGTTCATCAGAGTGCTTTTGGGGCTAACGTTCCACGAGAGCATTTCCAGCATTTCAGTACCTCGCACACACCAGGTAAATTCTCTCTGTTCTCCTTTGCACTGAGAAGTGGAGAACTCCACAGATTTCCTGTGCAAGATCTTGTCTCTGATCCACAGAAGAGGAATAAATCTAGGAGCCAGATGCACTGGGTTGGTGAGAGCATTGGTTCCCCAAGTAGAGCTCTGGAGTGGCCTTCCTCTGTCCCATTGTTTGCGTCCTTCCTGCTTCCTGGGGCAAGGCCATTATCTTCCCCAGATTGGGCAGCCATGACAAAGTATGCCTGTGTGGCTTATGAAAACGGAGGTAATAAAATAGCTACTACCATGGAAATTTGTTTATTTTTAACTGGCTTATTTTTAACTAGTTTTAATCTTTTACAGGCATAACCAAACAGATGAGAGTAGTGTAGAAAGTTTTCCAACCCTTCTCATGTAAATTGAAATTTTAGGTTCTTTGAAATAACACAGGCTCTCACTGTTTACAAGGATATTCTCACCTGCAAGAATCCCCTCTCCATGTTTTCTGCCTGTTTATCTATCCTATCTTGGCTGCCATAGATCGAAAGCATGAAGACAATTTTTGTCTGCATCTGTAGTGGAAACGTTATCAGCAGTTCCCACCACAGGTCTGTCATTTAGATGCTTCAGAAATCTATTTTGCACACTTCCGGAGGCTGAGCAGTCCAAATCCAGGGTTTTTGAATCGTTGGATTCTGGCGTGGGTCCTCTTCCAAGCGACAACTGCCGTCTTCTCATCGGATCCTCCTAGGGTAGGAAGAGAGCGAGAGAGCTCTCTGGGCTCCTTTTTGTAAAGACACTCATCCCAATTCTGAGGGCTCCAGTGATTTCCCTCCAAGAGGCTCTGCCTCCTGATGGTATCACATTGGGGGTGGGATTTCAGGGTATGAATTTGGGGCAGACACAAGCACTGAGTCCTTTGGAACCACTTCCTAAGGGTCTTCGAACACTGCAAGGCTTGCTTCGTTTAGAGTTGTAGCCATTTTATCTCCCTTTTCATTGCAAGGGTAAGGGCCACAGAGTTCAATATTTGTGCGTGTTCTCTTATTTCTGACAAGAATGCTGTGCTTCTGATGAATGTGACGCCTGGGGGTTCTCTCTCATGGCTGTTTGTTGAAGGTTTGGAGGGAGCCTGTGCTGGCTGGGATTGCGGAATGAGGAGGAAGAACCCACGGAGCCTTGCTTGGCCCCATTCTATCCCTCAGCCCATTATTTTTTTATGGAAGGTCAAGGAAGGAGGAGCTGAGCCCATGGACATCTGCCTGGAGTAATATTTTCAAATTGGTCTTTCCCCGCTTGAGGTTCAGTTTCAAATTTAATTAGCTCTCTAATGATGGTAAATTATCGAAATTAATTGGTGAATGCTAAAATGCTTTGACTCTACAAAACACTATGCATAATTTCTAGGCAGTTATTATCTGACCTAACTTGAGGAATAATCTAGAAAAATATGTTGAGGTAATAATAAGAATGCCTTTTGATGGTCTTGAGCTCTGTTTTCTCTTGGTCTGGAACGTGGCCTTAGGGGAGCGCCTCATACAGGCTCTGGTTTCCCACTTAGTGAGAGAACTGCCTTTTACTAGAGGCGTCCCTGGAGGAAGGAGACCTGGTGAGAGGGCTTTAATGTGTCTGTATAGTCCGTCAGGTAAGGGAGACAGGTAGGTAAGCTTTTGTTATCCAGGGGGATATATGTGCTGTGTTGGGAAGGTGTTGAAGGAGTGTGGGGTTCCAGGAAGGGGGGTCTGGAAGGACCGAGTGGAAGTGAGAGTTCCTCAGTGGAGATGGGGATGTGTGCGTGTGCGGGTGTGTGTGTGTGTGTGTGTGTGTGTGTGTTTGTGTGTGTGTGTGTGTAGAGAGAGAATGAGAAAGAAAGACAGAGACAGTGACACAGAGAGATAGACAGAGAAGGAAAGACAGAATCTGGCATATTTGGGGAGTAAAAATGTTCAAGTAGTACTATTAGGAAGTCTACTTAAAGAAGTAATTAAAAAGCTAGGGTGCTGTTATTTAAAGAGGAAAAATTGAATAATGCACTACATTTCCTTCCCACAAAACTCTAACTAAAGGATGGTAATAGAATTTTTATAAAGACAGCCCATAAGAACAAACAGAATAGGAGAAAAACAACACTAACAAAAATTTTTAGAAGCTATGCAGTAGACAAAAGAGTTGAACTTGATTTAGTAGACTGGGGAAAGTGGAATTATAATCTTACGCAGGTAATGGGAAAAACTAAGTAGGAAGCTATTTGGACTAGAGATTGTCCCCATGAAATCTCAGGAATCAGAGTTAATGGACTCTCTGGAGCTAGAAATAAAGGAGGATATAAACCAGGAGAAATAGTTGAAATTATTTTAAAGGAAGACTTGGACTTCCAATCATTTCCCTATCTGTACTGGAAGATGACTTCCCCCTTTCATCTTGATAGAAGACCGGAGGGTTATTCTCTTGAAAGGATAAATTAGGTACCATTACAGTTGAGGGTGGAGATGTCATATTGAAAATATGGTGACTTAGTAAAATCTCACATATTAAGATTGAGAAACCTCCCGTCTTTACCTCCTTCAACTGCATCTCTATACTCAGTAAAGATATCAGAAGAGGCTTCTCTGGAAATAGAACCTTTTTCCTTCCCAGGAAAAAGGCCTAAAGATACTGACATCAGGCTTCCCCTTGGAGCCCATTGTGATACTAAAAATGAAGGCCACAAAGTCCACCCATAGCCTCAATGGTTCCAATCAACTTCTCACAACATCAAGTATTGTGAGACATTTGGGAAAAACCACAAAAATGAAAGATACAAAAACAAACAGAAACAAGTGGCTTAGAAGAGATAGAGACTCCAAAAGAAGGAAAATTTAAATAAAATCCTATTTAAATATCTCTAGAGAGGTAAGAAGGAGCATTGCATCCAAAGACCAGGGATACGATACTATAGGAACAGAATGCAGAGAGTAGAAAGAGAGCTCTTGGAAATTAAAGATGTAAAAGAGGTGAAAATTTCAATAGAAGATTTGGAAGGCAGAATTAATGGACTCTTCCAGAAATGAGAGCATGAAAACAAAGAGGAAATTGGGGAGAAAGACTTTGAAAACTGTCTAACATCCAAAGAAAATGAATTCCAGGAACAGAGAACATGTAAAAGGAAGAGAAGGAAGGTATTAATAAGTATGTTAGAAAATTTCCTAGAACCAGAGGGAGAGTGTGAGTCAACAGGGCCTTGTACAGGGAATTAAAAAAAAAAAAAAAAAAGGTCACACCGAGGCTCTTCATTGTGAAATTTCAGAATTACAGGAAGGAAAATGAAAATTTACAATTTTTGAGAGAAGGACAATAAAAGATGTCATATAAATGGTCAAGATTCAGAATGACAAGAGACTTAAAAGCACTGGACGCTAAAAGACAGTGGAATGATGCAATCAAAATACTTACGGAAAGTGATAAAACTTAGAATTGTGTACCAGCCAAATGCCTACTTAGGGTAAAATACAGACATTCAGACAGGAGGTTTCTACAGTGCACCCTTCTCAATAAGCTAACTGGGGATGTGCTCCAACAAATGAGGATGAATCCCACGAAAGAGAAACTGTGATAGACGAAACAGAGGTTCTGGTACTAGAGAGAGGGCAGGGAATCCTGCAGATGGTGAGCAGAGTTACGAAGGTGGTGGTCTTGTAACACACCTGGAGAGCAGGAGGCTCAGAATGGAGCAGGCTTCAGGATGATTTCCATAAGAAAGTGAACTCCATGAGATTGATAGGATTCCTAATACTCTGGGGGGTGAGGGATTGCTTACACAATTGATGGAGATACCCACAATGAAGAAGTCCACCCATCAACTCCAGCTTTCAATCAGCTGCTTTACTGATAAGTACATAGGAACCCCCCAAAAAACAAACAAGCAAACAAACAAAAAATTAAGGATATGGCTAAGCAAAGAAGGCAACTACTAACTCCAGGGAAAACATAAAGTTGTGCAGTGAAGGATAAAACATTATAGTATATTACATTGCTTACCTGGTTGTAATAATACAAACAGGGAACATTTATGTTACTAAGGGATCCACAGAGGGAGGGATGTATGTGGGAACAAGGATGTTCATCAAGATAGGAAACACAGAAGTAGAGGAATTACGAGGGAAGGTCATAAGACTGATCACTGAAGCATGGTTTTTAAGACAACCATGGGACAACTGAGTGGAGGTGTCTACTGGGCAGGGGCCTCTGTTAGTCCCATGCCAGGCAGTCTTGATTAGGTCTGGGGTAGAATTAAGTCCTACAGGAAACTGTTTTCTTAACTGTCTCCCAGAGGCGATGGTCACACCCATCCTAGGTGTGGAGGAGATATGTTCATTAATTATCTGCAATGACTGCCTCAGGGCTCCAGGACCATCATGCCCTTGCAGAAGTCAGCCTATAAGGACTGGTCCAGTAGGGTGGGAAAGACAGACCTGAAGTCATTGTCAGGGGTGGGGCAGGGGGACAGATGCAGCTGGAAAAGGACCAAGGACCACCACTAGAGGACACCAAGAGGTTAGAGATGAGCAGCGTAAGGGAACCTACAAGGAGACAGAAGAGCAATTTGAATAGCAGTTTTTTAAAAAATGGGGCTTCTAGAAGCTGTAGAAAAGGGGGTGTTGAAGAAGGTGCTGGGAGGTGACAAGAGCTACAGAGAGGTTGTGAGAAATAGGAACCATGGGGACGCTGGTTTCACCTTTAAGGAAGTTGTTAGTGAACTGAGCCGAAGCAGCCTTTGGAGCCGGTGGTAGTCAGCAGGCAGATGGCCGTGCACCTGCAGCCCAGGGATCAGTCAGCGGAAACCAGTCATTTCTTGATGCCTGTGACCCTGAGCCATGCCGAAGCTCCTTCCACGCTCCAAGTCACATCGAGGAGGGAACTGTTTCCACCCAGGAGACCTCCTGGACACACAACAGTGGCTTTCTATAATGACTTTGTGAGAACATTTTTACGGATTCATGGACCTTGGCTAATCTTATTATTGCATTCTTTAGTTATCTACATGTTTTTTTAAAAATGTGAAACTTTAAATGGAATGAAGAACTGAAACTGACCAGGGGCAGAGCGTGCTGAATTACCCTGCCCTTTGAGTACTTCCTGAACATAAGTCAAGAACTTTTCACATGGAAGAGCAAGAGCTTCCCTGAAATATGAATAAGTAGAGCTGATCTGTCACTGGAACCTCTGGTGATACTGTATTGCTGCTCCAGAAATCTGTCTGCTGTCTGTCTGTCTATCTATCTATCATCTATCAATCATCTATATATCTACTTATCATCTATCTCTATATCATCTATCTACATATATTATCTATCTTATCATCTATCATCTATCAATCATCTATTTATCATCTATCTATTGTCTAGTTATCATCTATCTATACCTACATCTATCATCTATCTACATATATTATCTCTATCTATCTATCTGTCTATCTATCTATCTATCTACCAGTCAAATATTCACCATGTCTTAAGAGTTTCAAAGACCCGAGAATGGAGCAGATATGAGGGACTGTAGTCCCAGATGCTTATAGCAAAAGGGAGGGTCTTTGTGCCCAAACATCGCTGCTGTGAGGTCAGGAGGGCTGGGGAGCGTTCTTATGCAAGGCCTTCTCTTCAGATCAGCCACGCCAGGGAAGTCCAATGGGAGAAGGGGTCTTCTGGGAAGTGTGTCCTTTACTCTGTTTTTTGTCTTTTCTCATTGTGACTTCAGACTTTCCCAGAGCTGTATGGGTTATGAACTTTCAACTTTAGGTCTGCCTGCAGAACGAGAAGAGAAAAGCAGCATTTCATGTGCAGAGAAATGGTAAACAGAAAGATCCAGCTGAAACTTGTGTTTGAAATTTGCAACAATGCTCCCTCCCTAAATGAGTTTTTCCTACTCTCATACTCAATACAACACAGCCTCTCTGGTCATCTAAAATGTCCCCTGCACAACCGAGTAATTCTGCTTTGGGTTCTCCAGTAGAAACAATCAGGTGTCCTGTAGCTCAATGTAATTCCGACACTTGCTACCCAGAGGTAGCATCAGAGGCACAGGGTAAGAGCTCAGGTCCACAGAACTGATCCTCACTTCTGAAGCCAGTCTGACAAATTGGGTATCAATCAGTTTCCGTGACTGCCACTTTGAGTTATTAATTACTAGAGAGACTCACAGAACTCGGGGAAACACTTTACTCCCAATCTATCATTGGGATATTGCAAGGGATACAGATGAACAGGCACTGGAAGAAGCCTGTAGGAGAAGGTGTGTGGGAAGAGGGGTTGACTTCCGTGGCCTTGCCAGGCACGCCACCCTCTAGGAGCCTCCACGTATTAAACTATATGGCAGTTCTCTGAACCCTGTCCTTTGGGGTTTTATGGAGGTTTCACTATGCAGGCACAGTTGATTACATCTCTGGTGATCAACTCAATCTTCAGCCCTTCTCTCCACCCTGGAGGTTAGGGGGTGGGGTGGAAAGTTTCAACCTTCTAAACATACCTTGGTCTGCCAGGTTACCAGCCCCCTTTTAGAAGCTATCCTGGGGTTTCCAGCCCACAGTTATCTCAGCAGTATACAAAAACCCCACCTCATTCCAGAGATACCAAACATTTTAGGGGCTGTATGTCAGGACAGAGGCCCAAAGACCAAATATGTATTTTACAATGTCACACTCCCTATGAAGGAATTAAGAATTGGGGTTCTGGGGTAAGAAAAGACTTCTGACTTGCTGGGTGTTCAAAGGGTTCACCAACGTTTAAACAACCTTAGTCTTGTAACCCAAAGGTCCAGAACTTACCCGTCTGTGGTTGTGAAATAAAGTCAGGATTATAGCAATGCGAATCGGCTGGAGGTTAGGATAGAGAGAACATCTTACATATTTGTTTATATGTGGAAATGAATAGAATAGAATTGTCTTTTAAAGTGCAAATACATAGAGGGATCCCCAAATATTAAGGCTCAGAGTTGACCCCTGGGCCTCTCCTTCCCTCTCTGAGGCAGCGGGAAATGCCTTTCTCTTCTGGCTCTTACTGGGTGTTTTGCAGCAGAGCTGTTGGACCTCAGTGATGCCGTCTCTTCTTTGCCCTGTAGCCCTGGCTCCCAGAGTGGACAGCTCACCTAGGTGGTGGTGTTGGGTGACACCAGGCTCCGTATCACACTCTGAGAACTTCACTCTTCTGAATCTATGCTCCATCTACCATCAGCTCTCTTATGCTTCTGTCTTGCTGTGGGGCTCTAGACATAACCACGGCTGTAACTGGGCAGCTGTCTTTGCACCTCGCAGCCATGTATGGCTGATCCAGATAGAATGCCCTGCACAAGAAGCATGCTCCCTACTCCCTAAATATTTCCTGGCAGTTAAGAAATTCCCTGAACATGCTCAGGGAATTCCAAGACCTCTGTGAGAAAGACGTCTAACTTGACAACATCGACCCAGCCAGCTGTGAGCGCGAATTGTCGGGAGGTTAGGACAGAGGGAACATCTTACATTTATTTATATGTGGAAATGAACAGCAGTGTCTTTTAAAATGCAAATACATATAAGGATGTCCAAAAGGACTACTTGGGATGGAGAATGGTGTAGTAGTTACACGGAAAACCCAGGAGGTTTGCGTTGGAGACATTGAACCTGGCCATCGCCAGTAATAGCAGCCTGAGCAGGTGTGGCTTTCGGCTGTTACAGCTCACTGGAGTCTCAGCTGTGTGTGGATTTATTTCTGAAACTTCCATATTGCTGCAAGATGTGCATTAGAAGAGATGGAAGGCATGTGCTATTGAGCATGAGGAAACAAAGCATAACCCAACAGGAAGTAAGGATGTTGGGGGATCAAAAGTATTTAGGGAAAGAGGGCGTGTGGCATTATTTTGGCTACCAACTCAATTCCTTCCTGTTTTTATCTTTAAGATGTTCTCTGCTTTGGTGACATCTTGCCCATTCTAGCCTTCCCCACATCTAGATCATAGGCATCTAACTGACGATTCACGAACCAGGTCCATCCAGGGTGGATTTTAACTTGGCAGATAGAAATTCCAAAATGCCAGGGCTATACCGATGCCATCTTGGTGGGGTCAAGGGTGTCAACCGTAGCAAGATGCTGACGCTCCCAGAGCCCTCATGAGCATACAATATCCTTTAATATTTCCCTTTCTGCCTCAATTACTCAACCTACAACCAATACTCCTGACAACAGGACAAACGAACAAACAAAATCATCAAACCAAACGAGATTACAGCATGTTCAGAAAAGGGAAAAAAGGCATCTATAATCCTTTTGCTTTAAAGCAAAAATAATGTTCCTGTTTCTTTCATGGCGCTGTCCCAAAGTATTTCTGCAGGAAAAAAAGGACAGAAAAAAAGCTCCATTATCAAATGGCTTTGGAAATTTGGGAAACGATCAGATGAAAAAGTAGCTTTCTTTATTATGTAACTTTTCACAATCTTCAGCATGTTAGTGCTCCTGCAAAGAGTCAAGAAAGTACTAAACAACTACATCTCCTGGGACAGTGGGAGGGACGCTGAGGGGCTGCTGCCCTCCGCTCCTTCTGCACCTCCTAAGTCATCTCCGTAGGTGATCACAGGGCACAGGCATTCTCAAGCCCCACGCTTCTACTGGCGTCACAGACTCTGGATGCAAGACCCCAGGGAAGAAGCTCCTCTTCTTTTGCCTCTGGGGTCTCCGGGTGCTAACCTGAGATCATGTGCCAGCGAGAAGGTGGCAATCCTGCCCCTGAGCTGGCAGAACCCATCTTGGTACTCGGTCTCTGCTCTTGTGTTCTGATACAGATTGGAATTAGGGCCAAGACCTCCTACTCCTGAAATAAACTTAATTTATTTGGGCATTTCCAACTCACTAAAAAGCATATTCAATTTCCATCCACTCCTGGAGCTTAAAAGGAAGAGCTTTCAGGGAGATTTCACACAGCCCATGAAGAAAGAAAGAAAACCTGATCTTCAAAGGAAGAAGCCCAGATGTGTCCATCCGCAGCCGGGTTTGTCATGCAAATGGACATACAGTCGCCTTGCTGCTCCCAATTATGCCCGCTGTGGAAAGGGCAGAGTTTAAGGAGACTTAACTCAGAGGAAAGAAAAATAATGGCTCATCTGTGAAGCACTGGCTGTTAAAGGAAAAAAATCAAACCTTTCTGCTCTATTATTTTTCTCACCTGCTGAATTGGCCCCAGGAGATCTGACGCTACTGATACCTGTATCCCAGCTCTGCTGCACACCTCCCCGCAGAACCCGGTCCTGGGAAGGCACTGATGCGAATCGCCAAGTGATATTTATTTTTAAACTATAAATTTATTATATTTATATTCAACAAGGACAGGGACTTGGCTTTTTCACTATTGTATCTGCAGGATGTAGAAGGGTGGCACTGTAAATATTTACCCAGTTAATGAAATGTGATTGCTTAGAAGAGTTTGCTTGGGCCTCACAGATGGAGGTTGAACCTCTGAGCTCCATTTGCAAGAAACTTCTACTATGGCATATGTATGTGTGTGTGTGTGTGTGTGTGTGTGTGTGAAGGAAATGACCATCAGATCTTTTTATGTGTTCTTTAAAAATCAAGCTACAGTTGTCTGCTTCATTCTGTTCACGAAGATTTCACCCCCATCTCTCTTTCTGTAAAGCTGCATATTTAGAAAAGACACAGCAGCTCTGTTTCTGGAAACTTGATAGCTAGGTGTCTGACACATTCTTCCTGCTGTAACAATGAAAAGTCTAATTAATGCATATTTTTAAAAGTCTTAAAAACATTGATAGCTGGTAAAATGTAGCGGCAAGAATTTATCAGTCCAACATCTAAAGGAAGGCAGGAACCACGAAAACTGAGCCAATTTCTGACTGTTTTAACCCTGAGGGCTGTTGCTGAAACATGGTCTCACACACACACACACACACACTCACATACACACACATACACACACGTACATACATGTACACACATACACACATATGCACACATGCACACATACACACACATACACACATACACACATACGCACAAACATACACACACATACACACATACACACACATATCCACACATACACACACACACATACACACATACACATACACACACACTTGAGAGACAGCAAAGTCCAGGCCTGTTCCCAAATTCTGCACCCCAATGGATCACAATGTAAGTGTAAATGTGACCCAGAGCTAAATCCACTTTATCCTTCCCACACAAGAAATTTCAGGCAAGTTGCTTAAGCACAAAGCAAAACTATTTAAAAACAAAATAAAACCAGCTCTTTTGATAAAATCTCAGTACAACCTTCATGTGGTCTGGGTGGTCCAAAAACTTCAAGTCAGACTTTAAGTGTCCTCAACATGGCAATGCCCAATGCATCTGATGAAAGTTAGCTCAAATCCCCCTCTGAAAAAAATGCATTTCATCCAAGGCCTGGAAGACTTCTTACAAGGAAGAGGAAAAGGAGCAACTGGTAATAAACAATTGCTAAAGCTGTAGACAGAAGAAAGGAATCTGCGAAGACTTTAGATATTGTAATTATGAAGTACATAATCCAAAACAAGTATGATTACCATGTTTAAAGAAATAAAAGACAAGCTTAAAATGTCTTAAAATTATGATGAGGGTCTAAGCAGAATTGAAGACGAACCAAATATAGTTCCTAGGAAGGAAAGTTATGATAACAAAATTTTAAAAATGTCAACAGATAGGTTTAACATCAGATTAGATGGAGGTGAAGAGAGAATGAGTGAACTGGAAGATAGGTCAAATAAATTATCCAGAATGAAGCAAAGAGATGCAAAACAATAGAAAACAAACAGACATCCAGAGACATAGAGAACAGAATGGAAGATCAAATGAACACTTCACTGGAGTTCAGGAGAGCTGAGAATGGGGTAGGAAAATATTTGAAGACATGAGAGCTGGGATTTTTGATAACTGTTATAGACTAAAATTCATACATTCAAAAGTCTGCATAAATCCTAAGAAAAATTAATAGAAATGCATGTACATCTGGGTACACTGTAATGAAACTTAAGGACATTACCAATAAAGAGAAATCTTAAAAGCAACTATAAGAGGGTTGGAAACAAGATCACCTTTAAAGAAATATTTGGGCAGAAAGTGGGGTTTTAGTTTGTTCTATTTTAATAGAAGCAAAAAAAAAAATCCTGGAATCAAAGCTTGATGTTCTAAGAAGAAAATAATTATTAACCTAGGATTCAGCACCCAGGCAAATTCTATTTCAAAAATAAGAACAAAATAAAAACATTTTCAGAAAACCAAAAATTTGTTGCAGCAAGACCCTCTTTAATGGAAATTCCAAGGAATGATCTTTTTTTTAAATTAATTTATTCATTTATATTGCAGAATGTTATAGAATGAACTCTAAATGCAAAATTCAGAAGCAATCTCATAGATGATTAAATCAAAACAAATGACTCTATATCCATACCATGGTGATCATGCAGCCATAAAGAATGAATATTTTATAAAAATATTTAATGAACAAGAATGTTTACAATAAATAAGTAGCTGGAAAAGTAGATTTTAAAACTGTTTTTGACAGAATGTAAACTGTAATACACAGATACAAAAAACTGAAAGGAAATAAACTAACATATCAACCATTGAACTATTCTTATCTTTGCGTAGAATTCTGAATGATTTTATTGTCTTTTTAAAATTTATTTTTTAATTCATTCAACATAGTCTTACATATTGGAGGGAATCATTGTTACATATCCATTCATAGATTGGTAATGACAAAGTAAGTTAAGGTGTTTTCAAACAAAAGGAGTTGGTAGATTTGCATTTCCAGGGGAACGGGAGGGAGAAAAGTGGAGAACTAGTCATTAATTACTTAAAGCAATATCAATTATACATTGAGGTCTTTTTTCTTAAAAACAAGATAGAAGTAAACTAATTAAAATCGCATGTGTGTCTCATGGAGCATAAATGTGTTAAAACATTTTGAAGTCTCCATATGGCACAAAGAACAAAGTATCCTTGAATTTAGATTTTGATAAATTATTATACCTGTTGTAATTTCTACGGAAGCCACTGAAAGAATAGGAAGTAGTGTATAGTTTCCCAAGCAATAGCAGAGAAAAACAGGAGGACCCCAAATCCTCATTTAATTGAAAAAAGAAAAGCAAAAAAAATGAAAGAAAAAGAAAGATCAAGTGAAACAAGAAGAAATCATAAAATAAAAGGGATGAATAAATGTAGAAGTATGTCAACAGTTTCATTAAAGGTAAAAAGAATAGCAAACTGTACAAAGGACAAATGAAATTCAACAATAAGCCAACAAATGAGCCAATTAAAAAATGTCCAAAAGATCTAAACAGACACCTCCCCAAAGAAGGCAGATGATGACAAATTAGTATTGGAAAAGAGCTCGGGATTGTTTGTTATTAAGAATTTGCATATTAAAACAACAGTGAATGAAATACTACCACAAGCCAATAGGAATGGCCAAAATCCAAAAAAACAAAAACAAAAGACCCTTAAGAATGTAAAATACTAGCTAAGATTCAGAGGAACAAGACTGCTCCTTCCTTGGTGGAGAAGCAGAATGGCACAGTCATCCAGGGAGAGTTTGGCAGTTTCTTCCAAAGATGAGCAGAGTCTTAGCACATCGTTGAGCAATCACGTTCCAACATATTCCCCCGTTGGAGCTGAAAACTCCTGTCCGCACAAAAGCCTTCACACAGATGTTTGTACCAGCGTTCGTTATAATCACGCCACATTAGAAACAATTTCAGTAATTGAGTGCACAATCAAACAGTGTATCCATGCAATGGGGTATTAATCGTTGATGAAAAGAAGCATGCTATGTAATCACGACAAGACATGGAGGTACCTTAGATGCATGTAGCTAAGTGAAAGCAGCCAGTCTTAAAAGCTTACATAGTGTTTGATTACAATTATAGGAAATTCTGGAATGGACAGAACCATAGAGACAGTGAAAAGATCAGCCGGGGGATTCAAGGGAGAGAGTAAGGAATGAATAGATGAAGCACAGAGGATGTTTTAGAGCAGTCAAATTGTCCTGTATGATACCGTGATGGTGGATCCATGACCTTATGCTTTTTTTTGTAAAGCCCATGGATCTTTTCTTTCTTTCTTTTTTATTTTATTTTTTAAAGAAAGAGGGACAATGAGGGAAAGAGAGAATCAATTTTTATTTAATTTTTTACATGGCTTTCATTGCTCTGATACTTCGTTGTGTATGTGGTGCTGGGGTTCGAACCCAGGTCCTTGTGCATTCCAGGCAAGCGCCATAACCGCTGAGCCACTGCTCCAGCCCCATGCACCTTTATAATGAATCTCAATGCATGCAAATTAAAAAATATAGTTTGGGAGTCTTGGGAATCCCAGGAAAGAATGCAAACTGTGATTAAAGAATCTAACTACATTGCAAATGTTCTTTAAAAGACCTTCCTGGAAGCAGATGGGAAAAAGAGGTGTGGACCTACGTAGTTTTGAAAATGAATTTTGTCTGTAAAACTAGAGGAAAAAGTAACTAAACATAAGTGCTGATTAATGGTTGATAAAATTGCTTCCCATGGAGTTATGGGCTAACAATTCTGATACTGCTATGCATGTTTACTGGAGCTGAATAGTAAATGGATGATAGATGGTGGGAGCCAGGTTCTCGCAATTGGAAGTGGAATTTACAGATAAACATGAAGAGGAGGCTAGGATGATCCACATGGTGATGGTTTAGAGTTGGAGACATAACCAGAAACTCATATCTAGTCTAACAGATAAAATGGTTATGTGTTGGTCGATTCACACATACTTGCTCTGTCAGCTGAAAGACTGAAAAAAACCACACCCCAGTAACGGTGAGCATGGCCAGAATCCAGGTCTTGGTTTGTAACACCACCTTCCAACCACAGAAGCCAGGCTCTAATGTGATTCTGAAACCAGATCTTGAAAGATGAGCCTGGGACATCTCCTATCGTCAGAAAGTGTTCAAAGTGTATGAAACAAACAGACAGGTGCTCAAAACCAAACAGCTAAACCTCCCTGATGACGTTGGTAGAGCACATTAATGTAGGGAGACCACGGGAAACGCTTCCAATATCCAAACTGGAGCAATTTGAACCAAAAGCAACAAAGTGATATTGGTTTATAGCTCAAGGTATAAAACAAATACCCGGGAGTATGTATATATATAAATAAATTATTGAACAAATAAATAAATGGAAGATGAGATAATTTTCTCATGTAGAAAAGCTCCAAATTACTCATGTGGATACTTGGCCTTGGAAAGTGGCAAATAGCTTTCCACTGTTTATGTGGTCTACACATGGTGACTTCCTTCCAAAGAAATCAGTATGATGGAGGGAGAGAAAAATAACCTAATAGAGGAAAAACATGACAAACACGATAGCAGCCAAGGGAGTAAGGTAATCCATAAGCTTTCTGGATAGCATATATCCCTGTTGTGATTTGATTAAAATAGTATTACACCCCCAACCAGATTACCCAGTCTGATCATAAGAAAAACACCAAACAAATTCCAGTTGAGAGAGATTCTATAAAACACCTGGCCAGTAATCCTCAAAACTGCCAACATCATCAAAAACAAGGAAAAATAGAAGAAATCATCCCAGCCAGGAGGAATCCAAGGAGACAAGTTGGCCAAACATCATGTGGTGTCCTGGATGAGATCTCGTTGCAGAACACGTAGCCTAGGTTAAAAACCAAGGAGATCTTATGTTCATTAATAATATTGAATCCAGGTCTAGGGTGGCGGTGCATTCCTGTAAGCCCAGCAACCAGGGAGGCTGAGGCAGGAGGATCACAAGTTTGAGTCCAGCTTGGCAAATTAGCGAGAACGTATGTCAAAATAAAAAATAAAAAGGGCTTGGGATGTGGCTCAGGGGTAGAGTGCCTCTGGGTTCAATATTTAGCACCAGGGAAAAAATTAAAAATAAATCATAGTACATCCATATTGATTTATTAATTATAACAAGTGTAATGTATTCATGTAAGATAGTAAGAGTAAGGGTAATAGGTGTGTGGTGTCTGGGAACTCTACTATTTTTGTAACTTGTCATTAAATCTAGAAGTGTTCTTAAATCTGTTAATAAGAAAAAAGAGTAAGTACTACAGATAAGAAGAAAAATTGTACTGTTTGGACAAAATAGAAAAATCCAATCATATTCTTTCTATTAAAAAAACGTCTAATCTAAAATATAAGGCTATGAAAAGGGTGAGGAAAAAGAAGAATGAAAGAAGATACATCAGGCAAAATCTCACTGAGAAGAAGCTGCTGCAGTTATTTTAAGATCAAAAAGTCAAAATCCCAACTGAGACCAAGAGGTTCACATCATAAAAATAAGATGTTCTGTTCACACACAGAAAATGATTTAAAATGATGTGTCCTATGATAACAGGACTTCTAAATATTCAAACAGAAATTTATAGAACTTCAAGGAGATAGAGACATATCCATAACCACAGTAGGTCATTTGAATATACCTCAGTAATTGAAGAAGGAGAGAACATAATAAATTGGAATATAGACTATTTGAACAACATTATAGAAATATTTGACTTACTAGACATTTCTCACTTTCTTTACCAGGGTAGCATATGCAGTTTTTCAAAAGATATGGAATATTTTCCAAAATTGATTGTATTCTCAGCCATAAAGCAAGCATAAACAAAATTTAAAAGACTCAAAAATATAGATGGACTCTTTTGAGTGCAATTCAATTAAGCTAGAGAGCAATGATATGATAACTAAAAGAGTTATCATTTAGTTATAATTTTAAAAAATGCTTCTAGGGGCTGGAGCAGTGGCTTGGAGGTTATGGCACTTGTCTGGCAAGTGCAAGGATTCAAGGTTCAAACCCCAGCACCTTGTATGCAACGAAGTCTCTGAGCAAAGAAAAGGCATATGAAAACTTAAAAAAAATGGACTCTCTCTTTCTCTCTCTCTCACTGTCCCTCTGTCTTCAAAAACAAAAACAAAACAAAACAAAACAAAAAAACAAAAAAACCCCCCAAAACCCAAAAAACTTCTACATAATCCTTGGTCAAAGAACTGCCTGTGGAACTTAGAAAACTGTTTTAACCAAATAGTCAAAAATATTGCAAATCAACACGTGTGCCATGAAGCTAAAGCAGTTCGTGATTTTGTAGCTAAAATGCCAATGTAAGTTAAAAGATAGGGCAATCAAGTCCATCAGTACAAAAAATGGTGGCATGTCATGGGGAAGTGGGTTTTATCTCAAGAACACAAGCTTTTTCTTTTTCTTTTCTTCTTCTTCTTTTTTTTTTTTTTTTGTGGTACTGAGTGTTAAACCCAGGAGTTTCCTACCACTGAGATACATCCCCTGTCTTTTGATTTATGTATTCATTTACTTTTTGAGACAGGATCTTGCTAAGTTGCTCAGGCTGGCCATGAACTTGTGATCGTCCTGCCTCAGCCCTCATAAGTAGCTGGGGTTACAGGTGTGTACTACTATTCCAGACTGACTAAGCATTTACTTTATACTCAGGGATGAGATGCAAAATTTTAATATAGAAAATTATTTCAGCATTATTAGATGAATGGAGGAAAATTATTTAATAATCTCAGTAGATGTGGAAAAATATTATCCACTTATTATAAAGTTTTAGTAACCTGATAGTAGAAAGGAATTATTTAAAATAAAAGGAGCATCTTAAAAAATAAGGCAGGGGGTAGAGAAAGCATCATTCATAATGGTAAAACTTAAAAAGCTCTCTCATTGAGGTAAAGAATGAGATGAGAATGCAATTTCTAGACACTTCTCTCAACATTGCCCTAGCAATGATAACCAAAGAAATAAAGCAGGAAAAATAGAAGAATAAAAAGACAAAGAGATAAAAGGTTTAGAACAAAAGAAATGATACTTTATTATTCAAGAGTATGAGTTTTGCATGTAGAGAAATCTATAGAATCTTAGAAATAAATGATTAGAATTAATGAGTTTAGCAACATTGCTAGATGGAAATTAATATATAAAGTTCGATTATATTTCTATATATCATCTTATAGTTAGAAAATAAACATTTTACAAAGGTAGTGATTCACAAGACTGTGTGAAGTGCTGTTGGGCGTCCTCTTACATGGAGCTGTTGTACACCTGTATTTTTGAAGTGTGCCAAGAGTGCAAAGCCCTGACAATGCTTACTTGGGCCACAGTTTAGGGCTATTTTTGCAGTGGAAAATTCCTGAAGGATGAGATAAGTCTTCCTCTGGGGAAAAAGGCAAGTTCACTTACTACTTGCACTAGAACAATCGTTCCTCAAGATTATGTCCTCAACTGCAAAGCAAAGTCACTCTGTGCATAGCATCTACTGGTCCCTCATGGGACTTGAGTTGAGGAAGACCAATGGTCATGCTGCTTGCTGTGCCAGGGGTAATAGAGCTTTAGCTCTGCAGGAGTCTCATGTCTTCTGCCAGCCCCCAACACACCTGGCAGTAACTCTAATAAAAGATATGTGAATCTCGTAGAAGAAAATTATAGTCCTTTGTTAAGAGACATAAAAAAGACCAAATAAGTTGGAAAAGTATTCTG
>PVKS010032716.1:0-22311 GCA_004027875.1 Aplodontia rufa | reverse complement strand
GATGACTGTCCTGTGATGATTCAGCACAACAAAGAGAGTCTGGTTAGTCTAGATCAAATTGGGGTCAGGTTTATGTGACAGTGACTTGACAAATGGATCCAGGAGGGTATAATCAAAGTCTACATTACCTCCCAGGCTTTCGCTTTTTATGACCCCCATGCCCTTGTCCTTTCCCACACAATAAGGACCTGGCCTGACTGGTTTAAATCTGTTCCTCGTTGTCCTCTTGTCCTCGTCATGTGGAGGGAGGGGCCTGCTGGTGAGCTGGGGCAAAGACTTGGGTGAGGGTAGGGCAATGGGAGGAAATGTTGGACAGGATAAGCCATCCCAGAATAAGCAGGAACCTGTTGTCTACAAAATGGCTCAAGTCCTGATTGCTTTTCTCAGGAACTCAGCTTTTCTGGGAGAGTAGCAGAATTGGGAAGGCTGTTCTGGGTGTCAGTGAAACATGTCGTGTCTTGATTCAGAAATTAAACAGCAGGTCTTCATCTGAGTCAATGAAATGCAGATGTTTTAGGAAAGAGGGTACAGGGTCCAGAGAGAGCTGTAATCATGGGAGGGGACGGGGAGGAGAAGCAAGGGAAGGAGGAGTAGAGAGAGGATGCTTTGCTTAGTTTAATTCGTTCTAGAAAAGGAAAAGGGGAAAAATCATTCCAGAGGTTTGCAATTAGAAAATCTAGAAAGCTACTTAAATATCAGTATATTAGTATATAATGCTCATCAATTTTATCAGTTTGGGTCTTTTTTTTTTTAATTTGAAGAAATTTAATTTGGTCATGGGCAGCAGGAGCAGATCAGTTTTTGTTTGTTTGTTTTTTGAGGGAGAGAGAGAGAATCAATTTTATTTAGTTTTTCATGTGGCTTTCGGTGCTCTAAGGCATTGTTGCGTACATGGTGCTGGGGTTTGAACTCACGTATTTGAGCATGCCAGGCAAGCTCTGTAACCGCTGAGCCACAGCTCCAGCCCCAGTTTTGGTATTTTTTTAAGACATAATTTTTTTTTGAGAGAGAGAGAAAGAATCACTTTTATTTATTTTTTTAATCTGGTTTTTGTTTCTCTGACACTTAGTTGTATATGTGGTGCTAGGGTTTAAAACCAGGTCCTCACACATGCCAGGCAAGTGTTATAATTGCTGAGCCACTGCTCACTCCAGCCCCAGTTTTGGTCTTTTTGAAAAATAAAATTTTATTTTATATTTCACATTGAGTATACAATTCTAGAATAAGCAAAATGAATATATAGTGCTACAAAACAGATCAATGACTCCCTGAGCAGGGTTGAGGTGGTGGCTCCATAGGTGTACACTTTGTCAAAATGCACTGAAGTAATTAAATGTAAATTATACCTCAATAAAGTTTATTTTAAAAGACAGAAGTTATACACTGCAGAAAGAGGCACCTGATGTTTCAGTACCCCGGGCTCACAGTGGACATCTGTGGGCTGAAGGTAGTTTGGCACCCTGAGCCTCATATAGCCCTTCAGGGCTGAATCCCAGGAGGAGGCTGGGCCTGGAACAGGTGACAGAACAGGCTGCCCACAAGACAGTGTGCAAAAGCAGTAGGGAAGCTGGGGCTTTGTGGCTGAAAGGCGCTAATAAGCACCAGATGTTATGGGCAGAATTGGGTCCAAATTTATAAGTTGAAGTCTTAATCCCCACTACCTCAGAATTTGACCTTATCCAAACAAGGTAGTCTGTGTACTGCAGAGGTAATCAAGTTAAAATGAGGTCATGAGGATGGCCCCTAGTCTAGTACAGCTGCTGTCCTTATCAGAAGGAGAATGCTGGACACAGACATGCAAACAGGGAGACTCCCTTGTGGAGGCAGAAGTCAGAGAGATACTCCTACAAGCTACAAACCCCCAAAGATTGACAGGAGCCCCCAGAAGCGGGGTGAGAGGCACAGAACAGACTCTCACAGCTCCCAGCAGGAACCAACCCTGCTGACACCCCGATCAAGGACTTTCAGCTTCCAGAATGCTGAGGCAATACATGCCTGTTGTTGAAGCCACCCGCCCAGCCTGTGGCGCTTTATTACAGGATGGCTAGCAAACTACATTGGAGCACTTACGGTCACAGAGAATGGCCTTACCAGCATCTTCAGTTCCTGCAAAACCTTTAGGTAGAACTTGAAGAGGAAGCTGACTACCAGAGTCCTCTTGAACTCTACCTTGCCACCTGGAGCTGAGCCTGGGAGGGAGACTTCGTCCAGAAGCAGCCTGCAAGCCTCGTCTAGCAGCAGCTCATTCCAGCGCCTGGTAGTGTGGAGGGAATCTTTAGTGCAGGATATATGCCAGATATCAGAGGGTGACATTTTAGAGAACACAGAATTTCCTTTTTTGAGTTGCAAAGGAATTTAGATGTTACTTTACCAAGTTTCTCTGGAAAATCAAGGCCTAGTGAGGCTACTTCAAGAGGTCCAACCATCATAGTAGGCTGAGCAAGGGACCCTTTCCATTGCAACATAAATCAACCAAGTTACAGAGCTAGAACATGCGAGAACCAGGTACTAAACAGGCCGTCTGGGCCAGTCTCATTATGAACTGAACAGGATTCAGACTTGGTTACTTTTTTCACTAAGGAAGAAGTTGAGTGCATCCCATTGTAGGAGTGTTAGGTGTGGTTTGGACACTGCCCAGGGTGGCTTGCTGAGTGTTGATTTGCATAAGAGAACCAGACAGGGACAAATGGCTTGTTGGCTGCACTCATGCCTGGGCCCTTTTTGTTGTATCCCTTACCCAAAGAGTGTCATCCAATTAATCCAAGTTAAATAAGGCTTTATTCATTCAGCAAAATTATTCAAAGAACAAGCAATGATTTTACAAATAGGAGTTTCCCTCTTTCTAGGGCTTTATCAACACTTGTCAAAGCCAAATTTCCACTTGTTATTTTCAATGTCAAGTTTCACCCTTGGGGTGCGGGGCTCATCACTTACCTGCCAAGGAGCTGCTGGCAGGATTTCTGTGCACTGATTGTGGCAGTCCCTATGCCTCCATAGGCAATGCTCAGGTCCTCAATGGTGTCTGTGCCTTCTTTGAACAGGACTCGCATGCCAGCATTCACATCGGGCAGAGCATTTTGCTGGCACTGAGCCTGTCGGAAGGCAGCCACAAATTCCCACTGTGGCGATAAAAACCATTTGGGGTTATCGGATATGTCAGAACTGAGAGCGTGGTGTCTGCTTCTTGGTGCCTCTAATTAATCACTTAGATCCACTCAGAAGGAACACAAAAGACATTCAACACAAGAGGACACCCTGGCTGCCTTCTCGTTCAAGGTGAGGATGAGGTTCTTCCAGTAGCCCATCCCCAAGGCCTTGGACACCTCACAGACCAGGGTCTCTGTGCACTGTTTCTCTGAGGCCAGGATGGCGCTGTACAGAGTGCTGTGGAAACTCACAGCAGGGATCATGGCCTTGCGTTTGCAGGAGCCACTCCTCTTAGGCTTCAGATAGATGCCTTTGTGCCCAGGAGACAGAGGAGCCCTCAGAATACAAGGGCTTGAAAAGTTCAAAGAAGACACACCCCATTTTTTGTTTTGTAGAGAAAAGAAATCACTTTTCCAATTGGCAAAATTTAAAAGGGAGTCGAATGGAATTTTCCAGCAGTGGACTAGGGGATCCTGAATCAGGATTAGGGCAGGGCATGATGGCTGCCCAGTGGGCCCCTGGGCGCCATGACTGCTGGTGTGCCCAGGTGGGGCCGATGAAGACAGCCTGTGCCCTGCAGGGCACTTCTATCTGCACTGGTCCAAAGGTGCTCGAGTTGGAGTTGGTCTGGTTTTCTGTTTGCTGCCTTCACACAGATGTATTTTTGAATGGGAACACACTTCAAAATTTCCATTCCCAAAGGAAAAACTAATGAAGTTCATCCATGGCTGGAAGACTTTCTCCAAAACTGAGCGGTCTTCCTGATTTTATTTTTACTTAAAAAAATAATTTTTTTCTGTGCTGAGGATTGAACCCAGTACATGCCCAGCTCTGCCTCCAGATTTTAGATTGCTGCCAGTCTATGTATGTGCACGCGCATGTGTATATGTGTGTGTGAGTATTGTACTGCTTCTCTCTGGGAAAACTGTCCCTTTGGATTTAGGTTCAGCTTTGGGGAGAGGTACAAGGAACAGGGAGTGAGGACAGATGCTGCCTTCATAGTGAACCAAGTGTCCTGGGCTAGCAACCATCTGGAGGTCCTCATTCTTCTATGAACTGTTGGGGTGGGTTAGAGCAAGGAGTGCGGAGGCTGAGCCCTGGACTCTATCTTCCTGTGGGTCAGGTGGAGAAGCTCCATTCCACAGCCAGAGAGCTTTACCCACAGGAATGCAGGGGCAGGGGAGCCTGACCTGGGCCTCAGCAGGCTGCACCCAACAGCTGAAGCAACAACCTCGAACCCACACCCTGGAGCTGCTGGCTCGCGGCTGTCTCAGGGCCCTGGTGCTGAATCAATCCACAGTGGGACAGGAAACGGGTTTTCAGAGCAGAGTTATTTTCCTTCCATCTGTTTTCAGATTTCTAAAGATGACTGGAGTCCATTATGGAAAAGGAAAAAGAACTTAAAAGCAGCAGTGGGGCTCTTACCTTTTGAGAGTGAGGGATATATACAGATTCCAAAACCTCCTCTGGTTTAAGGTCTGCATTTGCCAACCCAGCGAGAAAGTTTTCATTTAGAGGAATCTGCCGTGCACCTTCTGTGGAAGAAGATGACGTTTCTGCACAGTCACAGCCAGAAAAGCAATATTATTCTGTTCTTTTAAATGCTGGCAGTGGGAAGAGAAGGTCCACTTTCCCTACGCAGTGTGAGGCAAATGTCTGAATCTCTGGCCCATCACAGAGGGTCCAGTTCCCCTTAGAGGAAAGGATGCAATGCCATGTGACATTTATTCTCTTCTCTGTGCACCTGCACTGGTGGCCTCTGCCACAGGCCTTACAGGTGCGGGATCTGGTCTTTCATCAGAGGCTGGCTAAATAGAACCCACTCCACACCTAGGATAGAGGTGTGGGCCTAACTGAAGCTGATGCAGTGTTTGTTCCCACCATTAGAAGACCCCAGATCATTGGATTTTCATTTCGTTCTTGCTACTGTTGGCTCCAGAGACAGATACTTAGACCTTTGAAGCAAAGTGAACAGATTGTAAAACCTCCTTCCAGCCCAGTCGTCACCTTTTGGTGACCAGAGCAATGCCCTCTAGCTTGGAAACCTGCTTCATGGCTCTGAGGGATGTGTTGAGAAGAGGTCGAACTGTAGCCCAGGGGTGTCACGGTTTGATTCCTGGTACCTGCTGGTTGGAATGCAGGTGTATCAAGAGGGACAGGGAACCCCACAGGAGCCCCTGTTGAGCTTTGCCCACCTGCCCTGCTGTTGCTTGGCTTCTTCTCTCTGGGTCTTTGGGGGTTGAGCTGGGGTGATCCCAGACCACATACGTGGGGCACTCAGAGAAAAACGTCTTGGGTCAACAGGGTGAACCCCTTTCTTCCCTCCTTGCAGGCCTCACACAAAGACAAATGGGGTGAGCTGTGGAGACACATGCTTTCCTTCAGTCCCCAAGCCTCTCCTGACCACATCTGAATTCCCAGCAGTGAGGGATAGGACTGCGTTGGCCAGCAGAAGCTTCAGGGAGGCATGTTATCCCTGGCTGGACATAGCCTGAAAGTCCATGTGGGCAGAGGTTGTGACTGCTCCCCTGTGCCTGGGGATTATCAGCACCCAGGAAGGTATCAGGAAGCTGGAGGGACAGAGGGAGTGGGTACTGGATGGGTTGTAGGTGAGGGAAATAGAAGGGGCTTTGTAGAGATGGACAGGATGGCTTAGGGAGAAGCAGCACAGAAAATCAGGCAGACTGGGGTCATACCTACTACCATGGTCTGAAAGCACGGACCCTCCAAGACTCATGTAGTTCATGAAATTTAATTGCCGTTACAACAGTATTAAGAGACGTGATCCTTGGGCTGTATTATAGCAGTTATAGAGCACTTGCTTCATATGCATAAGGAAGGCCCTAGCTTTGATCACCAGTGCCAATAACAAAAGAAAAAACAAAAAAGGAAAAGCGACCATTAAGAGATGAGCAGACCACCAGGGCACCACCCTCAAGAATGGGGTTGGGGGACTGGAGTGGTGGCTCAGCAGTTACGGCGCTTGCCTGGTATATGCGAGGACGCGAGTTCAAACCCCAGAACCACATTCACAGCGAAGTGTTGGCACAGTGAAGGTCACATGAAAAGCTAAATAAAAAATTGATTCTCTCTTAAAAAAAAAAAAAAAGAATGGGGTTGGTGCTATTGTAAGATGAGTTTGGCTCCTTTTTAACTCTCTCTTGCCTATCTGTCTTCCAAAGCAAGAAAGCCCTTATCAGGTGCCAGCAACTTGATCTCGGACCTCCCAGCCTCCAGAACTGTGAGAAATGAGTTTCTGTTCTTTGTAGATTACTCAGTCTCAGTATTTTGTTATAGGTACACAAATGGACTAAGGCAGCATCCCATCCTCTGGACCAGTGACCTCTCCTGGGAGGTTGTGGATTAGAGATGAGAGGCGTCAAGTGTGCAGCACAGCCCGCATGCAGCCAGCCTCCCGTCAAGAGTGTTGGCATCCTTGGGGCAGCCAGAGGCAGTGTGAGTGCGCAGAGCACCTAGGGACTGGAAGAGGGGCTTAGCAGGGACCTGCTCCAAGGAACTGTTCCCCTCAGCCAGCAATTAAAATTAATCATTGCTTTCACCCTTGCCCAGGTACCCTTGATGTTGGTTGTCCTAGAAACATCTGCTATGTGTCCTCACCAGACTGTGGCTTCTTACATAGCACCTGGGGGCAGGAGGGCAACTTAGAGGGTGCAGTGGGGAGGCTCAGACTGGGTGTGGGAGGAGGAGGACTATGAGGAGTAGGCAGCAAGGAGCGGTCTCTTGGGCACAGGCAGGGTGCTCACTGCAACCTTGCCTTCACCCCAGCCTAGCACACCACCCTTGGTGTTTGCTGGCCAAGCAAAACCAAGTGAGCTAACACACAGGCTAAGCGAGTGTGGTCCTTGGATGTATGCACAGGTGTGTGCATGTAGGTATGCATGTGGTGTCAGAAGGAAGCACCGGCTGCCCCTTGCATCCGTGTGCCTTTCTCCCTGACCTGTTGCTTCCAGTGGTGAACTGAGAGCCAGGA
The DNA here is from genome assembly GCA_004027875.1 of Aplodontia rufa. Lineage (NCBI taxonomy): Eukaryota > Metazoa > Chordata > Mammalia > Rodentia > Aplodontiidae > Aplodontia > Aplodontia rufa. The sequence continues at coordinate 15,173 of PVKS010032716.1, read as the reverse complement.
ACCTTAAAGCCATTCCTTAAGAAAAAATAATGAAAAAGACAATAAATCTCTAGGTGGTGCGCAGAGTGTTCAGACGTCACTTACCTTCTGACAGCAGATTGAGGGCAGCATTGCCCACAGCAAGAATAGGATTCAGGTCCGAATAGCAATGTCGGCTTATAATATGTCCCCCTAAGGACTAAGAAGAGAGTTACAGCTCCGTTAGTCTCTCAGTTCTTCTACCCACGAGTTCCTGCTTATGGTCCTCTCAGTGGCTATGGAAGGGTCAAGGGGAGTCCTGACAGTTTGGTCCTTTTCCTCCTTTGCAGAGGGACTCAGTTCAGGGTGTCAGGAGGGCCACCTCTTCTGGTTCCTTTGGATCAGAAGAGGAAGTAGTATTTAGCATGTTTCCCATGCAGGGCATGTAATGTCATGACTCTGACATGTCTACTCATGTGATCCTCACTACAACCCAGAGAGATGGAGGCTGTCCTCCCATTTTATGGGTGAAGATACTGGGGCACAGAGAAACCCTGAAACTTGACCACAGTCCCCAGCTAGGATGTGGCAGATCTGGGATTCAAACTCAAACAGTGAGGCTTGGTGGCCTACTCTAGCAGTGCAGATGGCCAAGGCACCAGCCCCAGAGCTGCCAGCCTGACTCAGTATACAGGACCTCAGCCTCGTCCTTGAGCTCTGGAAAGGCTAGACTTCACATGGACTGTGTATCAGGGGCATCCACACTGTTGACAGAATTGCCCCTTTGCTCTGCTTGGGAGACCTTACTCGGAACCGATGGAGCCTGAAGCATCTCAGAACACAGGAGGGAAATGACTGCCCAGCCAATACAGCTCTCCTTCCAGGGCAGTGAGAGGATCCACAGTGACCCCCCAGTTGCTGTCCAGTGGTCTGAGCTGGAACCCAGGCTAGGCCAGGGTACTCTCCCTGACCCACTCTCTATGAACAGCTTCATCTTTACATTCTTCCCTCACCCCCTAGAGCTGAAACCTGCCTCCCTGAACTCTCAACTATGGGCTGTACTTCCACCCTTTGTTATCTGTGTAGTAGCACATCTGTCCCCAGGGGTCTATAAATATCAGCAGGCATCTCCCATGTTCCCTTTGGCCACATTCCCATTCCTTTTTGATATATTTCTACCCTCGCTCTCCTGCCACCATCTCTAGGGGGTATAGTCCAAGTTTCTGACTGGGAAGAGAACACTTTAGAATCACTTGAGAGCTTTTTCAAAGGAAACATGTCCTCCCCCAATTCTCCATACCCCAGGGATAATAACACCAGTCACGGTGTATAGAAGAGGGAGCATGTACATTTTGGAAACCTAACCATGTCTCTTTTCCATTCTTCTAACCATTATTCTTTAACTGTGGTTTGAATAGTCCAGAGTAGAGAAAGCTATCCTCTTTGTTTTAGATACTATACTTCCATTAATGCAACCTGAGACTCGGTTAGGTTCTTTGATAGGTTTGTCATTGAAAGTAACAAAACCAAGGCATCCTCTTCTTACCTGTGTTGCTAGTTAGTCACCCTTATGACTTATGTTTCTCTTTTGAATATTATACTAAGTAATATTTGTTTAAGTATTAATCTGCTGAGGCCTTTGGGAATGCTGATTCTGCAAATGCATATTCTGACACTTCAGTGAGGTTTAGAAATAGGCATGGTGTGCTCAGTGATTGACAGCAGGGGACATACTGCCATATTCCGGATCTGCTGGCCTGCCAGACTCCGCAGGTGCTTCAGGAGGGCTCGGTATGTCTGAGTTTTTTCCTCTGGGAGCTCAGAGATGCTCTCAACCAAGATGTCCTTCACTTGGGCCAGGCTGCAGCTAGCACCAATGGTTAGTCCTGGAAAACAAGTTGGTTTTGTGTGACATGGAAGAAGCAGTAGAATTGTAATCCTGGCGTCAGGGCCTTCGTGTTCAGCCAGTACAACTGGCTCCATGGAGGGTCAGTGGGAACTCAAACAGGGCACCGATGTCCATTCCCACATCAACTAAATTGGAGACTCTGGGCATGAGGATTTTAAAAAGGCTCCCCAGGGGACTGGAGTGGTAGCTCAGCAGTTGCGGCCCTTGCCCAGCATGTGCACCCACGTACACAACTGAGTGTCAGAACAATGAAAGCTATGGGAAAATCTCAATAAAAATTGATTCTCTCTCTCTCCTTTTTTTTTTTAAAGGCTCCCCAGGTGGACTCCTGTGCAGCCAGAGCTAGGAAACCTGGGACCACACCCTTTTTTGGACAGACATGAGGAAATAGAGGTTAGAAGAAGGGATGATAGCAGACAGGCAGCAGTAGACCCTACTAGAACTTTCCACGACTCCCTTCTGACAGGCCATGGTGAAGCTGTGCAAAGTTGCTTTGTGATTAGGGGAACATAGCTGATGGCATTAACAGGGACAAAGGTCGCAGAACCTGGGGGCCCTTGCTTGATGGGCCACAACCATTTATTTGCTGGGCATTTACCAAAGGAAGGGCTTACAGTTGGAAATATGTATCTTTTGTAGCTCAGGAGCATCTCTGGAGAATCTGAGAGCCATTCACAGGAATGTAACCATCAAAACAATAGAACCTCTGCCTCCAAGACTGCATGGGAGGGCAGAAGCCTATCTTTGATAATTACCAGCCAACGAACTGAGCTGGTCTAGTCTCTTTTACACTAATCAGTCTGTTGTATCGTTTACTTCTTTGACTCTGTGCTCTTCTCCTAGTTACTGGATTTTAGTTGGCTTAAAAAATATCCCTTATTCTGGAGTCACATGGTGAAGTTACATGTTTTGAGTGTCCACCTTGCTTTGCTGTAGGTAACACCTCCAACATATGGGTCATGAGCATAGAAGTTGCTTGGGCTACTTTTCAGGGACCTTTAGGCTACTTTTGTTGAAACCATCAAAGCCTCACCTGGTCTGTGCAGGTGTTGTATTGGTGACCTTTTGACCTAGAAAACGGAAAGCTCTACCCTCAAATGTGCTAATGCTGCCATTTTCTGAACATGCATCTCACAAAGAGCCATGGGATTTGATTACACTTTCGTAGACCACTGATCACATCTCCAATTACCTTCCCCACACCTTGAATCACCCTGCTGCTTTATTCCACTGGAGTCTCCCCTTCCATGCTTGGCCACCTCGTGAGTAAACTCTAAGACTTTTGACAAACTTGTCCTGTCAGTGATTGGCATACTGTGTGTGGGTGGTGGGGAAGGCAAAATGGGCCTGGCTTAGTAACATTCAATTCCCAAAGTCATTGTCTAAAATCAATAATGCTTTGACTGCAGGTCCCCTTGCCTTCGATGGGTACTTCTGATGCTCAAAATCTTCGATAATGAGCTCTGTGCGAGGCCCCATCCAGTCAGAATGAACACAGCCCAAGCAAGCAGCTACCTTTGGCATTAGGTTGGGTGGTGTTGGGTGTGGAGAAGGTGGGGCTCCCTGGGAGGAGACAGGGAAGCACCCAAGAGAACTGGACAAGGCTACCATATGACTGTCCAGGAAGTAATTAAACATTTGACAACTATGGCCACCATGCTTCTGAGGACAGGTAGGCTATCAGTCCAAACTGCAGGCTTTCTCTTCCTTTGGGATGGAAGGAGCTTAAATCAGCCTTCAAAAGTAAAGTGGTAGTTGTGAGCATGTACAAATATATAACTATAAATTCCCCAATATGCAAAATTATAATGCACCAATAAAGAAATAAAATCTAGGCATATATAACAACAACAACAAAAGTGAGAAGTGGTCACCTAAGCCATCAGGAGATGACTTAGCCAACCATTTAAATTAATCCTTCACTCCCCTGGGACTTGTAGAATGAAACACTAACATAGAGAGTTTGGTTTAATACCACTAGCAGGATTGGGTACCAATAGTCTGCTTTTTTATTCACACGGGCTCGGATATTTCTCTTGTCGATGAGTTCTTGAGTACATCTCACCCCTCCACATATCTATGTTTTACCAATATTAAAAATGAACTGGGGGGCTGGAGTAGTGGCTCAGAGATTACACCGCTTGCCCAGCATGCTCAAGTACATGGGTTCAAACCCCAGCACCTACGTACACAACTAAGTGTCAAAGCAACAAAAGCCATGTGAAAATCTCAATAAAAAATTGATTCTTTCTCTCTCTCTCTCTCTCTCTGTCCGTCCTTCTTAAAAAAAGAAAAAGAACTGGGCACAATCCTTCCTCCACCTGTCAACATACACCCACAATCCCCCCACCACCATTGCTTCATTAACTAACTGAGCTAACTCAATTGATTAGGGAAAACAATAGCTGCTCCTTATCTGTATTCTAAGTGAATCTTACCTAAAGGTAGCTAAACTATCCTTCCTCCCTGGAATGTCCTGGGGTCTCTTCCAGCCTGGAGTCCCTATATCCAAGACCTACCTGTGATGGTTTAGTGCTTGTCACCACAGGTTCTGGCCTTATCTTTGCAGGAGCCTAGGAAAACCATGTCTTTTCCCTGCCACATAATTCCTTCTCCCCGAGGAGGAGGCTGGAGTTTATAAGTAGGTAAGAAAACATGCAAAAAGCTTGTTAGTGTTACGAAGCAGAGGCTTCATGTGGACCGGCATCACTGCCTCTATTTTGACATAAGTAGAAAAGGGAAGTTCAGTCCCAAGGAGAAGTGAAAGGCCAGCTGTCTGTCCTATCTCCTTAGAACTCAGAAGATTTCAAGCTCAGTTTGAGGCCAGATCGTCCATTTGGGGGCTTTTTCTTAGCTATGTCCACTGTTGACAGGGCCACCTCACTTTGGGCTAGACTCTTCCGTTTGCTGTAGTTCTGTTTCTGTTTGAGTCCATCCTCTAGTCAAAAACCTATTTTGCATTCTAGTGGAGTTTAGAAGGGTTTTGACTTTGAGTCTCAAAATGGGGGCTTCACTTTAGCTCCACCCATGGTAGAGCCCATGGGCCTATGGGAAAATTAAGGGAGTTTTTCCTGGAGCACTTACTATATGAGATTTTGAGGGAAAAAAGTGCACTGAGCCAAAGGTAGACATGATATGGATAAAAATGAAAACAAACATTTAAGTTACAATTGCACCAGTAACATAAATGTGTTTCCAGAGGGGTGCCCATGGGGGAATATCAGTCTCCAGTTGGCTCCAGGGAATTCTCCTGGGCCAGAAACGTTTGAGTAGCACAGAAATGTTCCTGGAAGCCACTAGAGGGCACTCGTGTTTTAATTTTAAGAAGCCCAGAGGCAGGAGCAGTGTTTGTTGGCTTAGGTTTCAAAACCTGGCTCTCCTTGAGCTTCAGAGACCAAATGGAGCAGTCAAAACAAATGGCTGGAACCACCTTATGACCCAGCTATCCCACTCCTGGGTATTTTCCCAAAAGACTTAGAATCAGCGTATTATAGTGACATGGCTTCCTCAATGTTTATAGCAGCTCAATTTACTATAGCTAGAGTATGGAACCAACCCAGATGCCCCTCACTCGAGAAGAGGATTCAAAAACTTTGGTACATATACACAATGGAATACTACTCGGCTATTAGAGAAAATGATATTATGGCTTTTGCAGCCAAATGGATGGAGATAGAAAAGATTATGCTAAGTGAAATATCCCAATCTCAGAGACTCAAGGGCCAAATGTTTTCTTTCATTTGCAGAAGCTGGAATACAACCGGAAGCAGTATGATAGATGGCTAAGCTAATAATAACCTCAACATGTATGAATTTTTACATGAACAGGGGGACTTGCCTAGGATGCTGGGAGACTTAGGGAGCGGGGCAGGGAATAGGAAGGACATCAAGGAGACAGGAGGGAGGGAGTATAGGGGAATCAAATCAACTCAGAGGGAAACCTCCGGCCTTCACGAGAAGTCCATTTAACACAGGAGTTTAATTGGGGGAAACATGGAACCATGGGGAACCCAAGGGAGGAAACCATGGAATGGCATCAGCCTTGGCTTGCTATGTGAATATACATTTGTTCTTGATTGTTTGATAATGATTCCCCGTTAATTGTAAGTCCATATTCAATAAATTAAAAAAGGAAAAAAAAATAAAAGTCAAAATATATAATGAATGGGAAAGAATTTAAAGCATTATATAAGCATTGGTGCTATTATCATGTATTAGTTCGACCACACATTTATAACTATTTTGATTAAAAGTTATCAAACTGGAAAAAAAAAAAACAAATGGCCATTGAACAGGCTGCGGGGTGGCCCTGGGGAGGCAAGGGCATCTGGAGTTTTGAGGTGGAAGTGGGGGACCTTGACAATAACACCACACAATCTGGGGGCCTTGGGCAAGTCAAGTCCACTTTCTTTTTGCATCCTCTTTCTTCACCTGCAAAATGAAGGATTTGGATTATATTGAGGATTTTGAGTTCTGTTCCAGAGGCCCTCTTTGGACATATTTGAGAGACTTTGAGACAAGGAAGTATAGGGAAAAGTCTTCAAGCAGAGTGGCCTATTTTCATTTACATCTATTATTTAAGACTTGAGGATAGGATCACAGTGTTAAACAGGAGTTTGACATCAGTAAGGCTAAATAATGCCTGGGGTGAAAAGGACCCAGGGCCTCCTGCCTTAACCTTCTATTTGGACTCGTTGTCTATACCCCCAGTCCACTCATTCTTTTATTCCTTCTTCTCTCCTTTTCCTTCTGTCCACACCCAGTATACTTCCTGGAATTGTCCCTAGATTGATGTTGGACAAAAGAAGGGGTCCTTTCCTTTGGAAATGGATGCAATCAGGGCAGGAAAGAGCAGGCTTGCTAATCTGCAGTGCAGTCTAATTTTAGCCAATGATATAGACCAGGGAGTTAGAACTCTTGGATGGCAGTGATTCAGCCTTGGTGACTTCCCTCTCCTGCTCACCACTGGCCCCCACTAACACAGGGTGACCTGGGAGTCATTCCTGGTTAAAGCTTTCAGCTCCCTCGACCTTCCTGCTGCCTGAGTTAAGGAGATTCATCATTACCACAGATCCCATTTACATTCAAGTTCCTGATCCACTCATGCATTTATTTTTCCCATTAATTCATTTATCAGCTATTGATTGAGCATTTATATGCATGCACAGGACTAGGAGTTCTGGAGGATGAATAAAAGAGTAAAATAAGGGTCTACATGCTAAGGGCTTTGCTGTGTGTCTTGAGTGTGAATCTTGGCATGCCTTCTTCCTAATTTGCCAGTTCCTCCCTCCCTGATGGCGCATTCCACAATGCTGGGCTCTTAAGGGTGAGTGACTAGATGCTTGCCTATAGGGTTTGTTTACTCCCACTTGTTCTTTTGCCATTGTTCCCACAAAACTAATAGCTTGAGAGTGCCAGACAACATTTTTCCTGTTTCCCCCTGCAACCCTTTTCCACTCTTTCTCTCTTCCCATTGAAGTGACATTGTAAATTTTTTGTCTCTGAGATACCATGGAGTTTTGTAGGTAAGAATCCTGCAATGAGTACAAAGTCCTGAATGATATCATTCTGATACCTCGTACTTCCACCAAAGCTTTTGGCAGTGAAGTGCCACGAGGGGGATGTACTATATCACATTAGAAAAACTAAGAGTTGGAAATAGACCAGACGAGGCAAATGGATGAGGAGGTTCTGAATTATTTGGCAGGTGTAAGTTTAGTGCCGGAACTGTTTGATTACAGCTACTAAGAACGGCAGGCACTTACCATCACTTGCTTTAGTAACTATCCTCAGCTCAGGAATTCGAGCAGGAGAAAGGAGAATTGGGTGCAAGTGTCCTTGAGATTTCATTGCAGGTCCTACAGAGCAAATATATTTTAGAGACAGGAAAGAGAAAGTATCTTTTTTTTTTTTTTTTTGCATCGAAATTTTCTCATAAAAGATACAAAATTTAAGAATTGACAATAAATGTAAGCAGTGACCATGCATCCTTGCCAAGTAAACTTATAGATGCTCTCCCAATATATGCATTTAGTTATTTACACACTCACTCCATTTATCTAAAAATAGGAAATAAAAAAGGTGGGAAACTCTTAAAACAGTCTTATACATAGGTGCCAGGGGACATAAGTAAGAATATTTGTAATAGCACAAGCTTGAAAAGAGCTGGAGCTATTTCAGTAGCTGTCTTTCAGTAATCGAATTGAAGGGCAAATTGTTCCATATTCGTACAATGGAATGCAGCATAACTACATGCAACAATGGGGTGAATTTTAGGTCAAAATGTTGAATGAACAAAGCAACTTGCAAAAGAATAATAATGTTAGGCTATTTCTGTAAGTTTAGAAATATGCAAAACTAAATGGCATTGCTTACAGATTCAAATATGCATGGTAAAATTATAAAAACAAGGAAAAGATTGACCAACACACAATTTAGGCTAAGGATTGCCTTTGTGAGGGAAAGGAAAGAAAGGAATTGGTTCAGGAGGGCCCGTGGGAGTCTTCAAGTTCTTGGTAAATTTGAATTCTTAAAATGGGTGTAGGTGGTCCTTGGGTGTACACTGCATCATTAATATATTCATAAATATTTTTAAATATTTATTTAAATATTTAATACCCTAAAATTCTATGACATCTATTCAGTATTTAATGAAAACAAAATAAGATTGAATAAATAAAAGGTGGTGTATCTACATAATGGAGTTTTACTCAGTCATAATGAAGAATGAAATTATGTCATTTGCTGCTAAATAGATGGAACTGGAGAACATTATCAGAAAGTCAAGGTTGAATGTTTTCTCTCATATGCACAAGGTAGAGAGAAGAAAGGAATGAAAAAAAGGGAATCTCGTGAAAACAGAAGGGAGAACAGTGGAGTAGAGGAAGGGGAATGAAGGGGAGGGAGAAGGAATGGGAAGGGGGAAGAGTAGCAGAATGAAAATTAATCAGACTATGTCATGTGCATGTATTAATGTATCACAATGAATTCCACTTTTATGTATAACTATAAAGCACCAATTAAAAATAAATCAATTAAAATAAAATATATTGCAATAATAGCACAAAGGCTAGGAGGAATTGAAAGTATATTATTGTAAGGTTCTTACATTGTACACTAAATGATATATTTGAAGGTAGACTTAATAAAAGATATACATTATTAAAAAAGGATAAGTTAAAGGATTTTTAAAAAACCCTGCAAATACTTATGCCCTCTCTCACCAGATCACCCTACATACTTCCAGGGCATATATACATCCAATTTTGGAAACCACTGGCTTATTAGATGAGATGAGATGTTCATCCCTAAAACATGGAGCAAGAATGGAGCAGAGGTCAGTAGGTTCAGCTCAGCACTGAGGGTGGGATGAGACCCATTGCAGTCACTCACCCAGTGAGGTGTTGCCCAGGATGAGTGGGGCTTCTGGGTGTTTCGATTTCAGTTCCAGGAGATCCTGGAGGGTCCCAGGAGAGATCCAAGTGACTCTCTCTCCATAGAAGGTCAGGGTTCGCTTTTCTGGGTTCTCGGCCATCCTCTGAGGGCAAATGGCAAACATGTGCATACATAATCCTTGTGGGTTATTCAAGGACCCAGGTGGAATAGAAAGAGCTCAGGGGTTCTGGGGTCCACTTACCTGGAAAGATGCTTTCTATGCCCAATGGCTAATACCCTAATTTCTATAATTAGATGACATTTGGGGGACAAGTGACAATATAAGCTGGCACCTGTCATTGACCATTCAGAATGGATTAATTTAGCATAATTCAGTCTTGTGCACTTAAAAAAAAATCACAACTACACTAATGCTTCCAAATTAACATCTTCATCCTGGCCTTCTCTGAAATGCAAATCCATATCTGAATGAGCACCGATGTTGCTTTTAGGTGTGTAATAGCATCCCAAATTCAACTTGTCTGAAACAGAGCTCCTGCTAGCCAATCCTTTTCCAAGCCCCAGAGAAGGAGCCCAAAAAGGAAAAATCACCCGCTCCTCTGCAGGTTTTACCCTTTTCTGTGAAGTGGTCACTGTACTCTCAGCTGCACAAAGCTCTGGGGTCAGTTTTGCCTCCTCACTCTCCCATGTCACGTCCATCAGCAATCCGCAATCTGGTTGGCTTTTCTTCCAAAAAGATCTGGAATCTACTCATCTCCGCTGGCAGCCTGTCCCAGCTCCCACCCCTCAAGAAGACCTCAGTGCACTGATAGTCTTGTGCTTACCCCTTACAGGCTACTCTCAGCACAGCAGCCGGGATGATCCCATTGCAACAGCTGCAGAGCACGGCCAGCCTTCCTAACAGCTCCTTGTCTCCCGCAGAGTAAAAGCATTCAGTCCCGTGTTCGCATGTTCGCTGGCCCTCAGGAACTTGGCACTTGCTGTTCCTGCAGCCTGGATGGCTCTTCCCCCCACATCTTTGTGACTGGCCCCTTTTGCTTCCTTGCAGACTTTCCGCAAATAGTACCATCTCAGAGAAGTCTCCTCTGGCCAGGGTGATTAAAATTGCAGCCACCTGCATCCTATCCTTTTTTGCTGTTTTATTTTTTTTCTCCTTGGCACTTGTCATTTGTTAACACATCATATCTCTTATCTATTTTTTTGCTTATTGTCTGTCTGTCTTACAGATTGCAAGCTCCTCTAGGGCAGGGCCTAGGTTAGTTTGGATTCCTGCTGTGTGTCCCCTACTAGAACAGTGCTGGCTTATTGCTGAATGGATAAATACTTCTGCATGAATGAGTGCACACATTGGAACTCCTTCAGAGAAAAGGTGTTTCAGAGAATGACACTAGATGCCTGAGAAGGAAGATGGCAGTGCCGATAGAGGGAAGAGTAAGGAAAAGGGGTGCTCTTTGGGGTCAATGTACTGGAGTGGCCAGAGAAACCAAGTAGGAGCTTAGCAATGCCCTATCACCTGGACAGGTGACAGGGACATATGATGAGACAGGGACAATGATGTCACCTGGACAGGTGACAGGGACATATGATGAAACAGGGACAATGATGAGAGCAATGGCGTAATTCTTTGAAAAAAACAAAAAACAAAAAACAAAAACAAAACTGAAGGGGCTGGAATGGTGGCTCAGTGGTTATGTGGTTATGGCGCTTGCCCAGCATGCACCACATACACAACAGAGTCTCTGAGCAATGAAGGCCACATGAAAAACTAAAATAAAATTGATTCTCTCTGTCCCTCTCAAAAAAAGCAAAACAAAACAAAAACAAAAACAAAAAAACACAAACCTCAGTTGAGGCTTTTGGGAATGTCCAGGGGGTTGGTTGCTCAGGGTTAATGAGCTGGGGAGGGAGGGAACAGGTGTCTCTGTCCTATCAACCATCTTGCAATTTCACAATGTCACAGAAAGGAAATGGGTGGATCTAGAAAACTGAGTTTGTAACCAGTTATATTTAAACAAGCACATAAAATACTCAACTCATCTTACCAAGAGTACCGGGGGAAATATGAGCTCCTGGGTTGGGTCCAAGGGCTGGAACTCCTCTTTCGCAAATAACTCTGTGCAAATCTTTATAGAAGAAAGAAGCAGATGGTCCCATCAGCTCCCCTCAATTGGCAACAGGGCTGGGCTCTTTAAGGAATTAGGCAAGTTAACTAGTACTAATTCACCTACTCTCCTCACACAGGGAAACAGTTCAAACCAAATAACTTCAATAAGAATCTTGTAAGAGAGATACCAGTGGGAGTAGCATGATATTACAGAAAAGAGTATGCTATGAAATTCTCCAAAAAGTACTCAGGGAAAAGCTGGGACATTATAGAAAAAATTATCAGATATTAAATAAGGTTGAGAAATCCTTTACATTGTGCCCAACCACTATCTTCTCTCCTGCCAAATCAGGATTCTGAGACGTCCTGTAGTTAAGCAAAAATGATTAAACATACATGCTTGTGTGCGCATGTGCATGTGAACACACGCGCGCGTGCGTGCACGAACACACACACACACACACACACACTCGTGGAGCCTGACTTTCATAATAATAGTTAATATTTATTGATTGAATTTTTTCCCCTTCCATACTGGGAATTGAACCCAGGGCCTCACACAAGCTGGGCAAGTGCTCTATCACTGAGCTACATCCCCAATCCAAGTGTTTTTACATGTATTAATAATTTATTTAATTTTCATGATAATTGTACAAAGGAAGTCAATGATCATCTCCATGGTACACACTGGGAAACTAAAGCACAGTGAGCCATCTCCCGGACTGTCATCCAGCCCAACTCAGAGCTGCTTTAGCTTGGGAACACTTGTCAGAAAACACTCCTGCAGCAGAAGTAAGGACAGTTGGGAGAGAAGTGTGGTATGTGGGGTGGGGGTAGATGGGCTGTGGGGAGGGTACACAGATGTCAGAGGCACACAGTCTAGTTCACTCTCAGCTCAGCTCTCTGACCTTTCCACTGGAAGGTACTTAACCTTTCTAAAGACTAAGGGGAGATAGTGCTTATTTTGAAGGGTAATTGTGATGATTAGGTGAAATGGCCTGACATTTATCTGGTCCCCTGCACCCTTTCTCTATGTCTCTAAGGCCTTCGCAGCTTCCAGAAGGAAAACTTTCAATTGTTCCTTGTAAATGCTATTTGTAGGGCCATAGTTTGAGACCTTGTGGGCCAACATCAGAATGACCAGTTTTTATGTTAGCTAGACTAAGTTTAGGAGGTACTTGTGAGGCGTGGGGAGTGATGATGTGGTGTATCTAAAACCCAGAAATGAGAGTGTGCCTGAGAATTAAAATGTAAAAGAAACATCATGAGTCAAAGCTGAGAAGTTTCCCTGAACAGGTTCTAGGCCAAGTTGTAAGAGTTGCCCAAATGGAAGATGTTAACAGAGCCTGAAGAGGAGGCAGACTTAGCAGGGACACCTGGCCAGCCAGCAGGGCTGCCCCCATGGAGCAGGGGGACTTGCAGGACTTAACCCGTTAGCAATGGTGCACCTGCCCTGTGTCCTTGCTTAGCATGCAGCCTTTGCAGTGTAATTTGGTTTCCTATATATGTTTTCCTACAGGGAAAGGACTTGTGGTTCACTGATCTCAAGATCCACTTTATAATCATGTTTCCCTTTGTGAACAAATACTGGAGCACATTCCAGTTTAAATATCATGTTCTTTTGAGTTTGGCTAATATAAATCAGGTGGTCCCTGGAGGCCAATCATCACCCAAATTGAACTCCTATGACCATAAAATCGAGATTGACTTTCGGAGGCACTGACCCCCACCATTGACTCCTCTCTGGCCACGGGAATGCAGCCCACCTCCACTGGACACCCTGTGTTCTGCTGTATGCTTTTTGTAGACCCAAAGAAGGTGACAATGAGAGGCAACGATGGGGACAAGGTAGGTTTGAAGGAGAAAAACGGAGGAGGGGAAGAATAGGCACAGTTTTGTCCAAGGCTTTCCCTGGGCTCTCAGGTTTCTTTGTACAGGGGAGCCAGTTTATTTTATCCTGCATTTCAACTTCTCTGAGTAATTCCTTTGAGAACAGTGGCTCCTTTTTGGAAATGAGTATCTCTCAAAGCAAACCCAGAGGCTGGGTGCTCTAGGGCTGGGGCAGGGGCGCTAACTTGCCTTGTGACTTTGGAGGGCTCTCAGCCTTCCTGAGGAGGCACAGTGACAATATACGGGCTCCTAGTGAGCAGGGGCAGCTTCCAAAATCTGTTTCCACCTGACAATGTGACTCTTCCTCAGGAAGGGTAGATTTCTTTTTTTCTGTTTCGTGAGTGGGTTTTGTTCTAGCCTTTCAGGCTATGCGGGGAAGATTGGAGTCTGTGCTTCAGATGGCCACTTTACCCACTTCTGAATGGAAAGTGCTCTCTTCGTGCCCGTGCTTGGGACAGTCAGTAAGTAAAGCAGAGAATGACCATTGAAACTAACAAGTCCAGTTTCGAAACTGGGCCAGTATTAAACAATACTCACAGCCAGAAGCCCAAACCAACGAGGAAACTCACATTACTCTTCCTGTCCAGGGAGGAGGAGTTGTCTGCGCTCTGGTCCAAACAGCATTTTCCTGTTCCTTTCTGTGGACAGCCACTTGACTCCTAAGAAGGTGGGATCCCTTGCATTAAAAACTTTTTTTTTTTTTTTTTTTTTTTGGGGGCTGGAGCGGTGGCTCAGCGGTTTCGGTGCTTGCCTGGCAAGCACGAGGACCTGGGTTCAAACCCCAGCACCATGTACACAACTGAGTGTTGGAGCAACTAAGGCCATGTGAAAAACTAAATAAAGTAGTTTCTCTCTTTCTCTGTCTCTCACTGTCCCTCTCTCTTAAAAAAAAAAAAAAAAATTAAAAAAAAAAACAAAAAACTTTTTTTTTTCCCCCTGAGTTGGGGATTTAGCTCAGTGGCAGAGCCCTTGCCTAGCATGCACAAGGCCCCTAGTTCGGTCCTCAGCCCTAAAATAGCAAAAACAAAACAAAACAAAACCCTCTTTTTTTTTTTATAGGTAAGTGTATATGTGTCCTGAAGGATTTGGTGATTTTCACTTTATAAACCACTGTTGGTAGTTTCTAATGCAACAGAGATAATCACAAAGCCTTTCTACTTTTGCTTTATTTATCTATTTTATATAGGATGATATACATAGAATAGGTATAGTATAGGAAAGATATATTCTAATACAAAATGATGCAGAATATACAGAAGCATTAAAAAAGGTAACTACTATCACTCTTCTATTTTTTTTTAAGGGACAGTGAGAGAGAGAAAAAGAGAATCAATTTTATTTACTTTTTCATGTGGCTTTTGTTGCTCTAACACTCAGTTGTGTGCATAGTGTCGGGGTTTGAACCGTGTCCTTGTGCATGCCAGGCAAGTGCTATAACTGCTGAGCTACTCCAGCCTGCACCCTATTCTACTAATGGTATTTTGACATAATATATCCTTGGGACTGTACATTTGTATATTATGTATATAGTACATAGTATACAAATCTTTCTATTTATTACATGTATATCATGTGTACATCTGAATTAGGGTTAATTCTTTATTTTTTTTTTTAAGAGAGAGGGTCAGTGAGAGAGATAGAGAATCAATTTTTTATTTAGTTTTTCATGTGGCCCTTGCTGCTCTGAGATTTCGTTGTGTACGTGGGTGGTGCTGGGGCTTGAACCTGCGTGCTCGCACATGCCAGGGAAGCACCGCAACCACCGAGCCACTGCTCCAGCCCCAAGATTTTTTTTTTTTGAAAGAAAGAGGGGACAGTGAGAGAGAAAACGAGAGAAGCGATTTTTATTTAGTTTTTCATGTGTCTTTCATTCCTCAGACACTTCGTTGTATATGTGGTGCTGGGGTGTGAACTCAC
>PVKS010032715.1:0-22309 GCA_004027875.1 Aplodontia rufa | reverse complement strand
ACCTAACAAAGCCTCAAATTGAATGACTTTCAGTGTAACAGGGGCGAAAGCTCCCTAGGTAACTTGGAGGTGGAGGGAAGAGGATGGGGAGGGGGGAGGGTATATGAAGAACTCATAGGAGTCTGGTGATGGGGAAGATGGGGGAACCATTCCAGAAGCCGATGTTATTCCTACACTAGATACCCAATTAACACATGAGTTCTTCTGGGGGGACTGCAATAGATGAAACCCATAGTAGCTTATCTATGTGTTAGCATTACCCCTGGTTATCAAAGTTTATACACATTGATTGCTACAGTTTTGACAATGTTTCCCCCTCATCTGTATCCTGTATCGCAATATACTTCTAATAAATGTAGAAGAAAAAAAAAAGCTTAGCAGATTTTCCTGTGGAGGTTAATACAGTAAGCCTAAAACTTCATATAGAAATGCAAAAAACCTGAAATAACCAGAAGAACAAAGTTGGAGAGTAGAACGCTACCTATTTCAAAACTTATTATAAAGCTACAATAATTAAAACAGTGTGGTATAGCCATAATGATGGAAAATAGATCACTGAAACAAAATAGTGAGTTCAGAAATAGTAAGTCTATATGTATATGAGCAACTGACTTTTTACAAAATCTAAAGGCACTTCATGGAATAAGGATAACCTTCTCATCAAATGGCTATGGAACAATTGGCTATGAACTTACAAAAAGCGGGAGACTCAGGATGAGGAATTTGGATCCATTTCTTGCACCATATACAAAAATAACTTTAAATAGATCAGAGACCAAATTAAAATCTGAAACTATAAGAAATCTAGAAGAAAAATAGATAAAAAAATCTTATAACCTTCAGTGAGGCAAAATATCTTAATAAGAGACAAAAAATCACAATTCATAAAATAATAAAGCTTCTGCTTATCAAAACATATGATGGAGAGAATGAAAAGACAAGGCACAGACTAAGAAAAAGTATCTGCAAAGCACAAACTTGATAATGGACTCGTATACAGAATACAAGAAATACACAAAGAATCTTCAATGATAAGGAAACAAGCAACCCAATTAAAAATGGACACAAAATTGAACAGACATTTCACAAAATATTATATACAGATAGCAAATGACAACATGAAAAGATGCTAAACACAATTAGTCATTAGGAAAATACATTCTAAAACCACAGAGAGAAACCACTACAAAACCATTAAAATAATCACAAGAAAAAAGAGTGACCATCCAAAATGCTAGTGAGGATATGGAGGAACTGGAATTCTTGTCCACCACTGGTAGGAGTGTGAAATGGTACAAACACTTGGAAAAATAGTTTGACAATTCTTTAAAAAGTTAGACATAGGGGCTGGAGTGGTGGCTCCATGGTTATGGCGCTTGCCTGGCATGCATGAGCGCGAGAGTTCAAACCCCAGCACCATGCACCCAGTGAAGTCTTGGAGCAATGAGAGACACATGAAAAACTAAATAAAAATTGTTTCTCTCTTTATCTCCCTCTCTCTCTCTCTCACTGCCCTCTCTCTTAAAAAAAAAAAAAGAAACAGTTAAACGTAAGTTTACCCTATAACCAGCCATTCCTAAGGATTTACCAATGAGAAAAAAAGGAGGTATATACATCAATATTCTTATAGGCTTCATTTGTACCAGCATAAAAATGTAAAGAACTCCAATGTCCATCAGCAGGTAAATGTGTAAATGAATTTTTTACATACTATTAGAATACTACTTAGCAATTTAAAAATGAACTAATTGCATATACAACATGATTGAATCTTAAAATAATTACATTTATTGAAATAAGTACACTGATTGAAATATTTCAAATCTATTGTATGTCAGTAATAAATCAAGCTATTTAAAATAATACATATGAGATAAATGCAGAGATTAAAGAGAAGGGAATGAGAAAGTTTACTCTATAAGATAAGCTTCCAAAAGTCGGGGAAGGAGTGTCCTAAATAAATGTTGAAGTAGTTTTGCTTAGGGGTAAGGATACATCTTCAGTAACAAGAGGAAAAAAGAGATGATGGGACAGATGTATGGGCTTGAAGGTTTAGCAGCAGGAGCTGAGGGAGTCCCCATCTATGGATTTTTTAAATGGAAAGCTTGAAGCAAAATCGTCTGCTGAGAGTGAGATGGAGAAGGTTTGAAATGGTCACTGCAGATGGCATGCAATGTGTCTAGAAAGAAGGAAAATGGCTTTCAGGAAGTAGAGCCTACCCAAAATGCATGGATGGTGGTGCCCTGTGCTCTCCCATGCAATTTGAGGAAGCAAATAGTTCAGTTTACCCAGGATTAGAGATTTTGCTAGACAGAGAAGGATTAAAAGGAAAGAAGTTCAATGTATCAATTGAGTGTGAAATCCAAGGTGAATGAGTGAAAGGAAGAAAGGTGAAAAAAATATTTTGTGGGAAGATAAATCTATGGAATGGAGATTTTAGTGGCATTTGAGAATTGTTGTAGGATAAATAGCTGAATTAAGAATGGGCACAGTGATGCATACCTGTAATCCCAGTGACTCAGGAGGCTGAGGCAGGAGGATCCCAAGTTCAAAGCCAGCCTCAGCTACTTAGCAAGGCTCTAAGCAACTTAGCAAGATCCTGTCTCAAAATAAAACAATGAAACAGACTGGAAATGTGGCTCTGTGGTAAAGTGCCCCTGGGTTCAATCTCTGGTTCAAAAAAGAAAAAAAAGGAAGATTTGAAAATCTTGATCTGGGAATAAGACATAGGAAGTAGTCATTTTCTAGGTAGGTGAGTTTAAGATGCTGACAAGGTTCCGGGCGTGACTGTTGAAGTTGGACATTGTGTAGTTTGGATATGGTTTAAGTGTGGCCCCAAAGATTTGTGTGTTGGAAGGTTGGTCCCCAGTTTGGTGGTGTAGAGATGGTGAAGAAATTTTAACAAGTGCTGACTAGTGGGAAATCCTTAGGCCAATGTGGGGCACGTCTGTGGTTGGACCCTGGACATTGTTTGGCTCCCTGTTCATTGACTCCTGCCACTGCCATCCACCATGACGTGACACAGCCACAGGAGACCCTTGAATGAGCTTCCTTGGACTTTTAGCTTCCAAAAATGTGAACCTAATAAACCTCTTTTCTTTATAAGTATTCCATCTCTTGTATTTTCTTACAGTAATAAAAAAACAGACTGATACCGACATCAAAGGTGATTTGGTCTATGTGAATGGAGTCAAGAAAATTGATACATATGTGCTTGAAATATTGCTTGGATATTGTTGATTGAGTCCCTGTCCTGTGTTTTCTCATATCCTGTAAATTGATATTTGATATAGAAGAGTGATCAGGCTTTGGCTTGATTTGTTTTCCTTTGGCAAAACTTCTTCACATGTAGTGTTGTATATTTTTATTGAGACTTACATAATGTCTGGTTGTCACTCTGTGATGCTTAGACACATCAATGATCATCACCCAGATTCATTAACTCAATGGGGTTCTGAATGGTGACATAAATCAATGTCATTTCTTGTTCAGTTATTATCTCCTTTGATGAGAAACTTCCCCTCACCAACTGTTTAGTTACCTAAAGGCATAGTTCATATAGGATAAATGCCTGATGCTTTCCCTTATTTGTTAGTTTTCAAAATCATGAGTTGGTTTCCTAGCATCCTTCAAAAAGGGGTGAGTTAGTTTTGTTTCTTAATTCTGAGCACATGCATTCATACACATGTGATGTGCCTCAACCCATGGCAATTTTCATCCTTTTTTTTTTTTAAAGAGAGAAACAACTTTATTTAGTTTTTCACATGGCCTCAGTTGCTCCAACACTTAGTTGTGTACGTGGTGCTGGGGTTTGAACCCGGGTCCTCGTGCTTGCCAGGCAAGTGCCGAAACCGCTGAGCCACCGCTCCAGCCCCCGGCAATTTTCATTCTTAATGACACTTTCGTTGTTTACTTTTAGTAAGTGAAAGCCTCTTTAAGCCAGCTTCTGTGTCCCTGAATGCCATTTGGACACACACTAGTAGTGTTTGATGGCTTCACTGCTTCTGGCCTGACAGGACATATTCCACATACACTTACACAGGTTCTTTCTCAGACCTGGAATAAGCCATTTCTCTAAAACTCATGGTTCCTGTTAATAGAAAATAGAATTTAGAGACCATCATCTAGATGCCAAGAGTTTTAATTGCCACTGGGTTAACCATTCTTATTTTTTTAAAAGGCAGAGCTAGGAAACATTTTTTAAGATAAAATATATCATGAGTTCATATTGATGTCAACAACTTTAATGTTCATGGAAACAATGCAACCAATTTACAAATAAATTACAAAGAGAAAAATATGAAAGACAAAACTGTAGATAAGAAGACTCAAGGAACATAGAAGCTCTTAACCTGAGGCTTAGCCCTCAGTCCAGCTCAAAATAGCTGCATTTCCCTACACATCTTCCAAAATTAAGGTGGTTGCTTCTGCAAGTCCGGAATGACTATAAAAGAAATCAAGAATCAAAATGTCTTTACTAAATCTATGAAATTTCACTCCTTAATTTTATTGACACAAATACAATTCAGAAAATATTGAGAATCCCACATGTGACTGGTTGGAAGACCATGTGAGTGGTTTATTTGCCAAGTGGAATTTTTTGTACAAGACTGTAAAGAGATGTGAATGTCTCAAATGTGGCTTAGGAAGTTCTCCTTGGGAATAAAAAGAAAAGATCTAGAGCAAAAGAATAAGATGCAGAATGGAGACTCAGTCTTCACTTTGGATCATGAAATCTACCAGGCTATAAAATTATTAGATAACATGAAAAGTGCCCATATTTCTGTGTATATATAGAGTGCAAGGAACCTTCAGGTTCTGCTGTAAATTCTCCGTGTATTATTTCAGCAACCTTGATTTAATGCTGATGGACTCTGAAGTTTTCCATGCTGAGCCCTCACTGTTCTCTTGGAACCCAGTTGCCTGCTCTTGCACTTGACTTGCTATGTAACTGAGATGCGCCAAGGTAATGATGGGTTGGACATTACCACAAACCCAAGAATAATCATGAAATCTTGCTTTTGTGCTAAACAGTTCAAGAGCTGGGAATTTTTTCTTCACTGATTCCTAATAACCAAAAGAGAATCTGATGTTTTAGCTGTGGGACTATGACACCAAATAACTTTAAATTGGTGTTTTATTGTTTTAGCATATGTAAAATTGCAAAATATTTACAAATCTCAAAGAAGTAGAACTAAGGTATACTGAACACTGAAAACTCACCTTAATTAAGCTCACAAAATACTGTTATTTCAGAAAATACCTTTTATTCACCATTATGAATGAAGCCAGCAACTTTTGAAGCACTCTATAGCTGGTTTTTAAATAGTCAGAACCTGGCACTATGTCTAAAACTGGCTTGGTTCTGGAAAGTTAGCTTTCCCAGATGCCTCTGTGCAGAAGCCTTTTTTAGACATATACACTCTTTGAAATTTCTGACTCCCATGACCACACGCTGGGTTCCAAGGTCCAGACAAGCACAGTAGCCTTGATAACAAAAGCCAATGTTTGTCATCCTTAGAAAGCAATCCAGAACAACCAGCTCTAACACATCTCAAGCTTTTGTATGTGTGAATGAACGCCCATTCTTGCTTTATATTTGCATGTAAAAACATGCTTTGATTGGACATTGTTATGTGCAGAATAATGCTTAACTTTTTCACTTTGTGGACTTTATTTGCATTGAACCCAAATTGAAAACAAAGTGCAAATAAAAAGGAAGAAATGGCTGAAAGAGAAGCCAAAAAGAAGAGGAAGTGAAGGAGGATCAAGAACAGGAAGACTAACTCTGGGACAACTGAGGGGCAGAAGCAAGATGATGGGGGCCAGAGCCAGGAGCACAGCACTGAGGCTCCTTAGACCTGAGATCACTGCAAGGATGGCTGAGAAACAGCAGCATCCACATCTTAGCCCTTAAGACAGGGGTCTCAGCATTTCTGCTGTCCTCAAGTGGTATCTATCAAGTTTGTACAGCTTCTATTCCTGTTTCTCCCACCTGGTGTGTTCCACCATGTCCCTTAAGACAGGGAAGCTGCAGTCCTGATACTCTGCTTCAGATATGACCCTTCTCTCCAAGATCCTCCAAACACTAGCACCACTTCCAGGGTCACTGTGAATACACTCCAATATCCCTGAATAATCCTGGGTACATGACCGAAGAGGTGGGAGAGGACCCAGACTCCTTGCTAGTACAGGTGGGCGGATGGAGGCTTTGATCATTTGCATTTGAGGAACAAACTGCACCCCAAACTATGATGGATACTGTGTGATGCCACAGTTTCAGGGATGTGGGAACAGAGGCAAGGGGCACTTGGCAGGGAGGTGGAGGGGCCCTGAGATCAGGCTTGGCCTCCTTATAAGCAAGGCCCACTTGGGGGATGAGATATACCTCCAGCTATGCAAGCTACATAAGCACATTAGGTCTCAGTTTCCCCACCTCTGAAATGGAGATAGTTAATACCTACTCCATTGGTCTGCTAAGTGAATTAATATGTTGGTGGAAAATCCTTGTTGCACCACCTCGCATAGAGTTGGAAAGAGAGTCCTTATCATAGTGCCTGGCTTACACATAGTCAGGATGCATTAAAAAGACACTGGACCTGGAAATTGCTACTGAGCATTTTAAATGTGTAAGGAACCAGGTGTTGAAAAGAAGGCCACCTGAAGGAGGGAAGCCCCGGCAGAACCAGGAGGGTTTGGCTCAAGGAAGTTGATTTCGGATTCCCAAGGGGCAAGGACTCAGCCTGACATGCCCAGAGGTTCTTGGCAATGGTTTTGAGCAGGTGTACGGTCGCCACTCAGCCTGCCCCAAATTGTGTATTCTCTGGCAGCCGTGACAAAGGAATGAACTCTAGACCCCATTGTCCCACAGGAGACATGACACATGTCTTGATGAACAGGGTACATTCAAGGCACCTCTGTGAGCCCTTGTTACATTCTTGAGCTGCAGGAGAGCCACCATCGGGTTTCGGTTGTTCTTGGCCTCCTCACTGACCTGGGGCATTATTTCCTCCTCCTCGCCTCTCCTATCCCTCATGCCTCCCCCACCTTCTTTAAAAAAAAATGTTTAAAGGGTTTTGTCGGTGAATGATCTTATTCACGAAGCAGGCATGATGACAGTTCACAGAGCTAAATGGGCACTTAACTGTGTGTCTAATAAATCCACAATGAAAATAAACAGAAGGGAAGAGGGTTTGGGAAAGAAAGGAGGCAGGTTGGCAGGCATAAAAGGAGCCTGTCACGGTGATTTACACAGACCCCCTAGCAAACGGTGCCCCAGCCCCTCCTGGCCACGGCTGACCTGCAGATGCAAGGGCGGACATGACAGCTCAGAGCAGCCAGGTAGAGGCCAACTGCAGAGCACACCTGGATGGGGACAAAGAGCCGGTGGGAAAGGCAGCAGGAAGGCCACTCCATCCGCTGTCCATCCACTACCCATTCACTGCCCATTGGCGAGACAAGGTCAAAGTGCAAGGAGGCAAAACTAGACTGGTACTGAGCTCTACCTTCCCTTCAGCATCCACACCCAGCTTACAAATGGCATTACTAGGCTCTTTCTACTCACCCCAAAGCACCCTCCACCCAGGATTTGGGAGACAATCTGGGATTAGAGGCATATTCAGGTGAATTTAACAAACACCTGTTGTTCCAGTGTTAATCACCCTTCCAGGTGCATAAGGGGCCTGCTTAAGACATTAACCATCTCTTAACTGGCCCAGCCTGGTGAGGACATGCTTAGGGATGTACCTTCCATGAATCACCTTCCTTGCCCAGAAAGAACGCCATCTCACAGGGTAAGGGAAGGTTTATATATAAAAACCTGACTGGAATCCCTGGGCCCACCCCAAACTTAACTATATTATAAATTTCTCCAATGAAATTTTAGTTTGAGAGCAGAGACATATTACTTTGCCCACTTTTCCTTCTCTGTCCCCATCAACGTCCCCCACAGTGCTAGCATAAGACTAGGCACAAAATAGATGTTAAGGGAATGCTTGGTGACTTGAACTGTGGCTAATACTGCTCATGGCTATGTAGAAAGTCCCAAGCAGCCTACTGCTAAGGGCTTGAGTGCTCTGGTTTCTGACCCTGGAAGGCCTGGGGGACCTCTCAAGTCACTCTCATCTCTCCCAGTTTCCTCTTCTGAGTTTTTAGATGTGACTTCAATCCTCAAAACTGAGCCCCCGGGTACAGTACAGGGCTTCTTGCACTTGCTCTCCCGCCACTCCACAACACTCTGCCCTCATCTCCACTGAGCCATCTCCTAACATCACGGTTCAAACCAGTCTCGTGACCCGTTGCTTGCTGCCCTGGATCATCTGGGTCTACACAGGATTTTCATTTGTATTTAGACAGATGTCTCTGTAGGCATTGCTTTCCCCCAGGCAACCGACCGCAATGCTGTCCAGAATACCCTTGAGGGACAATCCTGCAAGGGCATCTTTAGAGTCCCATCAGTCCTTTTCTAAAACCAGTATAGTCACATGTATGAATATGTCACAGTGAATTCCACTATAATTATAACATATGCAAATATAATGTACCAATTAAAAAGTTTTTTAAAATAATAAACTCTAAGAAGTAGAAAAAAAGAACAAAATTAGCCCAATAGGAGGCAAATTGTCCTTTACCCACAAGGGCCTCAAGCGTAGACTCCCTGACCACCCTTGGTTCTCTGTGCAGCTTTCTTGGGGAAGCTGGCCCAGCCTTATTTCCTTTGGGTGGTGTTTTGCTATGCCATCCTTCCTGCCTCTGGAAAGATCTGATAATGGCCAAGAATCAGGCAAGGCTTTTTTTTAATTAGGGACCTCAAGCCTTTGTGACAGTGAACTGTACCACATTCTACTGAGAATGCAAACCGCCGGAACTTCAAGAAAGAAATCAGCAGGAAACCAGGAGAATCCAGACCCTCTAATTGATTATCTGTGATGGGCCTTTGGAGACCTCAGCAGAGAAAAAGGAACTGGGAACACATAAACCAAAAAAAACAGCCTCAAGGAATTTATGCTCTACTAGAGAAACAAAAGCAATTCAAGTCCTCTTTGGAAAGATAGCAGGACCATATATACAGTTACAAAAGGTGCATAAAAAGGAAGAGAAGGGAGAGGAATTAGGTTGGACTGGAGGAGAGGAGAGGCGAACTGAGGAACACTCTCAGGAAGAGGTGTCTTCGGAGGATTATGCTGCAAGGCTTGAGGAAGAGGCGAGGTGAGGCAAGTAGGAAAAAGGACGCTGTTTCTTGGACACAGAGCACGTAGGGGCACAGCCTCTGAGAGCTGGATTCAAAGGATCTGCAGGAGAGGAGGGATGCCTCTGTGCCTGCAAATGTGGCAATCTGCAGCAGGGGCCGTGAAGGAGGAGCAATGAGAGGCCTGGAAGGAGACATTTACACCCAGAGCACCAGGCACTCTGGACTTCGCGTACAGTTAAGTGCATAGAAATAGTGAGAAATGAGATTTGTGAGCAGGTTCACCCCAACATTTCCTGCCCTTCTATAGTCCCTTTCAATTTGAAGTGGGGTAAGATTGAAGTAGCACCCACAGAAAAAATCCAGCAGATCCAGCAACGAGGCTAGCCATTGACTTGTGCAGGACAGTAGGGAAAACCAGGTGGAACCAGGTGATTGCTACCGGTCCCCTCATTTTTGGCTGAATGGACAAAGCACCCTTTCTGTTGAGTACAGACCTCCAGACACTCCAGTCCAGTGCCAGTCCAGACCCAGCCCATGGGCGTGGGGCAGGCCAGGGTGAAAAGAAGTTGAAAGGTTGTGAGAAGGGCAGTCAACACTACATACCGTGTGGAGGGAAAGAACGATTCATGGAGTCCTTAGACCTTCTTTTCAAGGCAGTTCTAGAAAAACTCCAAACTGGCCTCTTTAAGGCTGGTTTATTTCTTTAAAAAAACTATCAGTGCATTCTAATTATACAAAATAGTGGAACTTGTGATGTATTTGCACTTGCACATACATTATCTGTTGTCAGACACATGCCTTGGGCACTTTCAGGAGGACCACAAGTTCAAAGCCAGCCTGGGTGACTTAGCAAGACCCAGCCTCAAAACAAAACAGCACTTGCCTAGCATACATAAGGTGCTGGGTTCAATCCCCAGCACTCGGGGGGTGGAAATCTGCCTCTAAGGCTGGCTTCTGTCAGATGTGTTCAAACCAGTCTGAACATTCATGGCTCGTACTGTGAGACCTATATGGCTACTATCTGAGTCAAGCAAGGGCTGAGTGCTGTGTCTTAACAAATCTGTGTAAATAAGGTGAAGGAACCTGGAGCACACAGCGCTCCAGAACGCAAACTCCAAGGCAAACTTGGATGCCTCCTGGCAGTCAGGGGATCTTACCCTGACGGCTGGAGACCTGCACCAGAAATCCTTTGCTGTTTCACAGAGGAGATGCACAGAGCCAGGGAACCCCTTTCCTTCTGCGCTGGGACTCACAAACTGTCCTTCCCTCTGCCCCACAAGTCCATGTACAGAAGACATGCCAATGGTGAAGACTTGGTAGGGAATCTGGCACCTGATCTGATGACGGTGGGACCCAGGGAAAGACTTTCATTTCTTATTTTTATTATTAGATGAGTAAAATTGGGAGATATGGCCCATTTCACAGCCCAAGAGGGCAGCAGCAGACCAAAATGTGTACTAAAGTACTCTCTTGCCAAGCTTCCCAGAGCAGAGATATTCCTAAATAGGGAAGGCCAAGGTCTCTATGGGATTAGCTTTCTGAACAATAGATTCTTAAGGACTTGTCTCAGCTCTCTCCCTCTGGAAAATTTCAAAAATTGGCCAATGATGGGACCCTCAAATGAAACCCTGAACTCTCAAGGGTCACCATCCTGGATGCCAGAGAAAGGGGAGAATGCTTTTATCTAGCAAGGCCACAGAACATCAAGTCAAGAGGTACCTAAGATGCTGAGAGACAGGCGGTCCCTGAGTACCCTGCGGTAGAACAACTCAGAGGATACTGGCGAAGCTGGTTCTAATGCCAGTCATAAGTCTTAGGAACTGGAGACAAAATGGAAGGATAGCGTTGGAGAGGGGCAGCTTGGCTTGCAAGCAAGGCACAGACAACAGGGTACCTATTGCAGAAGGCCTAGCCCTTTCCTTTAAAAATTACAAATCATATATTCCAGCTGTCCCACTACTGGATATATCCCCAAAGAAGATGAAATCGATGTGTCAGAGAGACATGAACACTCCCTGTTCACTGCAGCATTATTCACAATAGCCAAGGTGTGTAAAGAATCTAATGGTCCATCAACTTATGAATGGATAAAGAAAACTACTACATATACATGATGAAATACTATTTCAACCATTAGAAAAAGGAAATCCTGTCATTTGTGACAATATGGATGAACCTCCAAGACATTAATGTTAAGTGAAATGAGCTTCACAGAAAAACAAATACCACATTTCTCACTCATATGAGAAACCTAAAATAAGGTTAGAGAGTAGAATTGTGATTACAAGAGGTTGGGGTGAGGTCTGCACTGTCATTTCTGACAAGGAATGAAATATTTGGTTGAAGGATATAAACTTTCAATTACTTAGGACACAGAAGTTCAAGAAATCTATTGTACAAAACTATGCCTAAAGTTAATAATTTATTACATGTGTTGTGTGTGAAGTGGGGGTGATATTGGGTGAGGATCAAATACATATCATGTTACTTTATATGCACTTATGATTGTACAACTCAACTCAATAAAAAAATAATTTATTACATTCTTGAAAATTGTCCAGAGTAGATGTTAAGTGTTCTTACCAAAACTAAATGTTTACATATGTGAGGTTTTGCATGTCAGTTTGCTTGATGTAGCCATTGCACAATGTATATACATTTCAAAATGTTTATACACTATAAATATGCACAATTTTCATTTGTCAATTTAAAAGTGTGTATATGTGTGTGTGATGTAGCTCAGTGGTAGAGGCCTTGCCTAACATGTGCATAGCCCCTGGGTTCAATCCCCAGCACTGTCTTGAGTGTGTGTGTGTGGTTTTTTTTTTTAAGATCCAGCGTGGGGCTGGAGCAGTGGCTCAGCAGTTACAGCACTTGTCGCACAGGGATACATGTTCAAACCCCAGCACTAGGTACACAATGAGGTATCTGAGCAACAAAGGCCACATGAAAGACTAAATAAGGTTGATTCTCTCTCTCTCTCTCTCTCTCTTCCTCTCACTGTCCCTCTCTCTCTTTAAAAAAAAAGTCTGAGTCACAGGGCAAAGTCATACAGAGCTGAGGCTGGAGGATAAGCTGAGGATTCCTAAGTGGAGATAACTTTGGGCTGGGCCTTAGAAAACACAAGGAAAGATAATCCAAGGTCTTAAATTCACCAGAGAAATGCCTTCAACCCTGAGGGGCAAGAAACAAACTAAAAAGGATGAGCCAACAGTAAGAACTGGAATTCAGACACACCTGGAAGGCAGCGCTCAGGAATATCACCAGCATGGGTGAATGCACACAGAGATCCATGCAATGACAGTCACTGTCAGACAAAGCAGAAAAGGACAGCAGGTGAACCCAGGGAAAGAGACCAAAAGCCAGCATAGGAAACCTGCATCCAAATAAAAGGGCTCCCTGGGTGTGGTGAGCAGGACAGAACAGTTCCTGAGGCGTGAGACTAACCTGGCACAGATCCACCTTCTTACCTTGGCCATTGTGCACACTCTGGCTCACTGTCACACCACCTGTAGGCAGATGGTAAAACTGTACTGTGGGGTGGGCTGCAGGTGAAGCACACAGCACTGTGCAGGCTGGGGACAAGCAATCTGGCAGGCAGCTAGGTGTGGTCTGCGCAAACTGGTTCTCGGAGGCCAAGTCCCTACCTCCTTTGTCTATTCACAAGAGTTAAGAGAAAGACTGCTTTCTCTTTGTTGATTTCTGTAGCAAAGAGGCGCTGTCTTGGCAATGCCAAAACTGCAGTCACTTTCTGATTGCTTGTATTATCGGAGAGAAGCAGCCAGCCAAAGGATTGGAAACATGCAGATCTTTCCTGTTTAACTTAGTAATGAATTATTTGATTTGTCACAGAAGTAGTAACAGGTTCTGTTTCCTAGTTGGAGCCCATGTTAGAGTGGCCAGTATTCTCTAAACCTACAGCTTGGCAGACTGACTGTATTTAATGACTGACCATCTGCTAACTGGGCACTATATCCTGCAGGGTGCCACAGAGAAAGGACTCTAAAGGTGACCCCTGGGGAACTGGGCATCAAAGCCAGAAATCATGAGAATCAGACAAAAGGGCAGGTTATTAAAAGTAAGACATCACTTTTACTTTTTTGGGGGGGATAGAACCCAGGTCTTTGCACATGATAAGTACACACCCTCCCACTGAGCTACACCCCAGTCCAGGACACTGCTTTTAAATTTAAAATCACAAAATATATCTAACCTAGGTTGTTCTTAAATCTTTTGTCAACAGTTGCAAAGAAAATAATCTAAACGGATAAGTTCTAAAGAAAAACTGGAATAATAAATAAGATACCTATAAGGATGGGAGGATGGGGCAAAATGCTGGCTTCTTTTTATACACTTTTGACTTTTGAAACATGTAAATTTATTACCTCTTCAGAAAATTCAAACAATTTTTAAAGGAGTTGGAAACTGAAAATGTAAAGTGGCTGACAGTTGAGATGCTCTGGTGGGGAGTGCACAGCACTCTGCTCCTTCCTCACTCCAGAGTCCTGGAACTGACTCTGTGGCTCCTGCCCTTGGACCAGTAGCCTGGCCAGTCTTCTTTTAGAGATGGGGAAAGAAACGCTCTGGAAGTTGGCTCCCTCTCTGGTCTCTCCTTCCACAGGACACATTCAGGTAGAGTTACATACACTCCCCAGAAGAAATAAAACACTCAATCCTTTTGAAAGATTTATTTTTAGTTAAAAAATAAAAGTTATCTTAACATATCCGCATTTGCAGCTTCAGGGATGGCAACTTAATGAAGCAAGAAAAACAAGGCTTATCAGATCTTGGGTCACCTGACCATCTTTAGAATGGGTACAAAGGCACACGTGTCTCCAAAAAACCAAACTGGTTTCAGAACATTTCTAATCGCTCACAGCTCTCTTCCTCCAACTCTTTTATTTTTTCTTTTTACTGTTGTTGTTGCCTGCCCTCATCCCCTCCCCCCAGCAAAACAAAACAAAACAAAACATTAAATTCTCTTTTAAAACTACAGAAATAAGTGCTGAGTCAGCAAGGAGCCTGGGCAGGCTGCCCAAGTGCCTCCATCTCCATTTGCTTTGGTGACTGGCTGCGCAGGGGTGGCAGGAGGCAGCAGGAGCAACCTTTCACTGCACACTGGCACAGTGTGCTACAACACAAGCAGGCTTCTGGTACCCAGCCCCACTGCCAGCACCCTAGCTGGGACAGGCAGCTCCAAAGCGCTGTCTCCCTTAATCAGAGGCATCCATGGCTTCCATAAAGACAGCCTTCCATAAAGACAAAGGACAAGCAAGTGCTTGTGATGGAGATGCCACTGAGAATCGTGGGAGGGAGGGAGACAGGTGGGTCTCTTCTCCCTCTGTTTACCAGGCTGTTAGAAGTTTTTCTCCCCCTAATCTCCCTGCCTTCTCTCTCTTTTCCCTTCTTCCCAGTCTCCCCCATCCCCCTAAAGAGTTTTATTTTAGCTTAATGGTGGGGGTTCAGAAGAGGCTACTGGTGACTCCTGGGGCTGGCCTGGTGGCTCTGCCACCTCCAAGGGGATATCATGTGTTTTGGGTTCCTGTGATTCACAGGGTTCCTCCTGTCCCTGGGAGACCTCCAAGTGCTCTTGGTTCTGGGCCTGGCTATTCAGTTTCTCTTCCGCTTCAATCTCTTCTGATGTAGGGATAGAGTTCTTCTTGGGACGACCTTTAGGTTTTGTGGGAGCTTCCTGTCCACCTTTAAGAACCTATGTGAGAGAGAAAAAAAAGGTACTGAGACTAAGAAATAACTCACAGAATATACACTAGTGTGAAAGTATAATTGGTACAACCTTTTTGAGACAATCTGAGAATTCCAATCCAAAGCCTTAAAATGAGCATCCCCCTCCCCCTTTTTTAAGAGAGAGAAAAAGAATCAATTTTTGTTTTATTTGAATTTTTCATTTGGCTTTCATTGCTCCAACACTTCATTGCATATGTGGTGCTGGAGTTCGAACTGGCATCCTTATGCATGCCAGGCAAGCACTGTAACCTCTGACCTATCACTCCAGCCCCCTGCATCCCTTTTTTGACCCAGAAATTCCTTAAGCTAAATTCTAAAAAGTCATCTAAAACTAAGACAAATGTTGACCTAAACAAATGTTCATCATAATATCAGTTATAACAGCAAAAGTTGTGGGGGTACACTAAAGGTTCAGCCACATAATCAAGTAGATAATGTAAAATATCCCAAAAAGAGAATACTTGATAATCATTATAATGATTATACAGGAGAATGTTTAATGGCATGGGAAATACTGAAAATATGTTTTTGTGAACAACAGGTCATTAGATAAGCCTAGTCCGATTTGGAGATTAGACAACTGTATACCACCTAGTTGTACTATTAGGGTCAAACATAATTTATCATCTTTTTTCTTTGTGTTCTTTCTGTGTTTTCTAAATTTTCAATAAGGATAAAATCTGAGTACTTTTGTTGTCAGGGAAAAAATGTTACAAAACAAATGTATTATTCAAAGTAGTAGTAGGATATAGTAGAAAGTCTTCTAGCTTTGAAGGTGAGAAAACAGTTAAATTATAACTCTGCCACTTATGCAAGTTCAAACCCCAGCACCACATATATAACAAAGTGTTGGAGCAACAAAAATGACACGAAAAACTAAAATAAAGTAGATTCTCTCTTTCTCTCTCTCTCCCTCTCTCTTTAAAAAAAAAGTCTCTGAGCCTCAGTTTTCCAAATCTGTAAAAGGGGGATAATAATGCCTTATCTCAAAGGGTGAAGATGAGAGTGGTGGACACAT
Source organism: Aplodontia rufa (assembly GCA_004027875.1). Taxonomy (NCBI): domain Eukaryota; kingdom Metazoa; phylum Chordata; class Mammalia; order Rodentia; family Aplodontiidae; genus Aplodontia; species Aplodontia rufa. The sequence continues at coordinate 6,356 of PVKS010032715.1, read as the reverse complement.
ACCGTGCATGAGAGGGCAGAGCCGCTCTCAAATGGCAAATCTTTGATCAGAGCACAGAGCACGCCTCTCCCTGACTGCCTTCCCCTGGAATCCTGCCCTGCATCCTAAGTCGTTCACATTCTCTCCACCGTGTGCACCAAGAGAGCTTCTCCTGAGATGCTGTCCCTATGCGTTTATTCGCCTGCCCCTCCCACTAAGTCTTGCACGTAGCAGACATTCAAAAACTGTTACGGAATGGACTAACTTTTCTCAATAAACATTTCCACAGAGTTGAAGAAAGATATAAAGCAAGCAAAAGAATCAATCCCTAATTGGCTTTCAATGTCATCAAAGGACTTAGACATTTATTATCCCAATTGTGATCCACCCAGGAACCCTATGATGTAGACAGGGATAATTTTGAAAATATTTATATTTTACTTTGGAACATAATACTTCTTCTTCCATTGGCTCCAATCCTTAGCTTGGTGTAGTTTATTTTCTGGGCAACCACTCAAAAGGGCTTTTGGAAGGACTTGGGTTAAAGACAGAATTAGGGATGAGAGACATTTTTGCTACTTATGTATAGTGTTAATCAGTGTTATGTCTTTGTGATAAAACACCTGAGATAAATCAACTTATAAAGAGCGGCTATTGGGGCTCATAATTTTGGAGGTTTCAGTCCACGGTCATTTGGCCCATTACTTTTGGGCCTGTGGTGGCACAGTACATCATGGATGGAATGTGTGGTGGAGGAAACCATTCACCCTGCAGAAGGAGAATCAGGAAGGGTCTGGGGTCCCAATGATCTAACTTCTTTCCCCTACGCCCTACTTCCTAAAAGTTTCACCACTTGCCAGCAGAACCAAGCTGAATGGCAAGACTTTAACACATGGCCTTTCAGAGACATTCTAGATCCAAACTATAGCAATGTTATGCTCCCGTTTTGCATAGAAGCTCCTCAAAGGCAAATCTTGCATCTCTCTTATGAACCTCTAACTTCCAACAAACTTTCTAGGCAGTCACTAAATATTTATTGACTACATCTCTTTCTTTCAAGAGTAGCAGAGGACTTCCAGGTGCTGAACTTTAAGAATGAGTGCAATGATTCATCAAACCATAGTTCTTTTTCAAAATAGCTTTGTGATATAATCTACATATCATATATTTCATCCATTTAAAATGCACAATTCAATGATTTTTAGATAGTCAGAATGGGCGACAATCACTACATGCAATTTCAGAATATTTTCATCACCCAATTTTTCCCAGTCTCCATGCCCTTAGCCCAAGGCAACCACCAATCTGCCTTTTCTCATTATAGATCTGCCTGTTCTGAACACTGCACACAGGTGGAATCATTGGAATACGTGGACTTTTGTGACTGGCTTCCTTTACTTGGCATCATATTCTCAAGGTTAATGCATGTTGTAGCATGTATCGGAAAATAATATTACATTTGATGCATACACCACATTTTGTTTACTCATTCTTCAGTTGGATGGACATCTGGGTTACTTCCACTTTTTGGCTATTGTAAATACTGCCACTATGAACATTCGTGTGCAAATATCTGTTCAAAACCCTGTTTTTACTCCTTTCTTTTTTAAAGAGAGAAGGAGAGGAAGAGAATCAATTTTATTTATTTTTTCATCTGGCCTTTCTTTCCACTTAGTTGTGGATGTCGTACTGGGGTTTGAACGTGGGTCCTCGCAAATGTTGGGCAAGGGCTGCAACTGCTGAGGCACTGCTCCAGCCCTCTCTTGGGTATATTCCCAGAAATGGAATTGTTGAATCACTTGGCAAATCTATGATTAGCATTCTTGGGCTGTTTTTTCAAAGCAGCTGCACCATTGTACATTCCAACCAACAATATGTGAGGATTCCGACTCTCCACATCCTCGCCAACACTAGCTGTTATGCCTTCTTGATTATAGCCATCTTAGTGGGTACAAAGTAGTATCTCATTGTGGTTTTTTAAAAATTTTTATTGAAGAGTTGTGTTGTTGTACAATCAAAATGCGTAACAATATGATATGCTCCTGATCCTAATCCAGAATCACCCCCCATCACCCACACCTCAGTTTCTTGATTCTTCTGCATTTCTCTGATGATGAATGAAGTATAGCATCTTTTCATTCAGCCACTTGTATATCTTCTTTGGAGAATGGTTTATTCAAATGCTTTACCATTCCTTCTAAATTTGGATGTCATTTTATTATTGTGTTGTAAAGATTCTCTAAATATTTCGGACACATGTCCTTTATCAGGTATAAGATGTATAGTCTTTGCTCCGAGTTGGTGGGTTGTCTTTTCACTTTTTTGATAATATCCTTCATAGCAAAAAAATTTGTAATCTTGATGAAATACAATATAATATTTATTTTGTTGCTTGTGCTATTGGTGTCATATCAAAGAAGGTCTTATCTAATCCAAGGTCATAAATATTTACTCTTATGTTTTCTTCTAATATTTTTTATACTTTTAGCTCTTACATTTAGTCCTGTGACTCATTTTGAGTAGTTAACTTTTGTGTATGGCTGTGAGGACAGCCAAACAGTATCAATTAACATCTCCTTTTAGCTGTGAATCTGCTTCATCTATTTGAATCCACCCAAACAGCTAACACAGAGATGTGAAGGGACCTTTAACAAGGTATAATGCTGACAGAAATCGCCTCTGGTGAGAAGAGGTCCCCATGCTCCCTTACAGGTAAGTCAGTATCTGATTTGGATTTCAAAGATGAGCCCAGGCTTTTGAAAGCACCTATATGTGCCAAGAAGGAATCTACATGTTGAAAGCAACTCCACTAGGTATGAAAGAGGTTATACAAAAGTAAGTTGCCCCATGGAGTAATCAAGTTAGAAAAGGGCAGGTCTAAGGAAGCCACCTAATTGGCAAAAGAAAGTTCAGCCCAGCAATTAGAGAACACCACCCACACAGCTTGGATCGACCCCACCTGGCTGTTTTCCTACAGCATGAAAAAAAATCAAAACAATCAGACCATTTTCTAAATGGAATAAAACATTCCAGTGCAAGCAATAATTAGGAGATAACTACCCTCTTGGCTGTTTTCCTCCTCGACCTCTGGCCCCCTGCCTTCCAGCACACCTGAGACATGCAATTATCTCAAAACCGCCCTGCACCAGGAGCTGCACACCCGCGTGCACCCTGTGGCCCTCCTCTCAAGAACCTTCCTCCCCAGTTATTCCTCCAGCCAATTTGTCCCCTTAGTCTAGAGAGGCCAGACAACTCATTACTCGAGAGGTCACAAGCTTCGCTCTGCCTCTCAGAGCAACACCTAGCACACCACCTACTTTTATTAACAAATCCTGCTGACAGCTCGCCCTCAAACTCTAAGACTACACCTTCAAATGTTCTAATGCTGAGGATGTCAAGATGGGGCCTTTTGACTCCTTCTGGAGATACTTAGGTCAGGGATAGGCAATTTGGCTAGAGAGCACAGAACGTCAGTGCAGAGAGGAAGCTTCTTCCTCCCTCCCTTTCCAGACAGGAAACAGCTGACAGAAAGGGAGGGATTGTCAGGGTCAAAGAGAGAACCAACAGCAGAGCTGGCATCTGAACACAGAACCCCTGAGCATTTGAATCTAATACTCTTACCAGTACTTCGTTCTGCATAAGGTGCGAAGGACATGTAGAACGTTCTGCTGTTTTGTCTGTGTCTCATGTTTACCTGCATTTATCCAACCTCACCATGGTCTCCAGGCAGTAGATTTATGAACTGGGGCACTTGTTGCTTCTTTTTCTCCTTCTCTTTCTTGATCTTTATAGAACAGTGAGGGCCATATAACTGATGAGAGTTGCCATAAAGCTGAGAAACAAGTTTGGATTCTCTAGCATGAATCTCCTCTCAGACCATTATTGCTCATATTAACTGACTGTCCCAGCTTGAAGATGGGATGTTTAGGGCCCCAAATACAAAGGCTTTGACTGCTAACACTCAGGACTTTTCTCATCCAAAAGCAAAGCACAGAGTCACAGAAACCTGCAGAATTTACTTTCAGTTTATCTATGTTGGCCTCCAGAAAATTGGATTCTCTGGAGACACGCATTTTGTGGGCAAATAGCAACAATAATAGTGGCCACTAAAGTCCACTGGCTGCGTCCTGTGTTGCAGGCACTGTTCTAAATGTTTTAGAGAAGTGAGCTCAGTTAATATTACACCTCCGTAAGGTACCTGTGAGGCATTTCACTGATGAGGCACGCAGAGGTTAAGTAATCTGTCCAAGATTACATAGATAGCAACCACTAACAATAGAATTACTTGCTATCAGGAGACTTTTAAAAGCGAAAGATAATGACACTGCTGAGTGTGTGGCCCACCCAAATTCTGTGAGTGGGAGAGGGAGCAATATCCATTTGGATATTCTCGCAGAAGAGAACTGTATTTTAAAGCTCAAAAAAGACCACTGAATAACAAGACATTTTCAGACTATTGCAAAACACCGTGGATCCTACTGGAACGAACGCCAACAGAAATGGAATAGAGGGTGAGCGTCCCATCTAATGTGCAAGATTAAATTTACCCAACCCGCTATAGGTTACAAATGCTGACCAGTCAAAACTAGTCAGAGATGCTATCTTGGTTTTGGCAGGGTTGTCCTTGGCAGCCATGTGAATAAGTCTGAGAATCAAGTGCTAATCTTTTTCCAGTTCCAATTAGGTTACTAGCCTTGAGACATCTTTATTACCCAATTATCTTTCTCTTTTCCTCTCAGTACCTGAAGAGATAGCCTTGAAAGAGGTTTACCTGCAAAATATATGAAGCAATCTGGATCTCAACAATGCCCTGCTGTTCTGAGGGAGGAGGGATTCAGACTCCCAACTGAACACAATTCCTCACATATAACGTCCACCACTTTGAGGTTTGTAAGTGCCCCCAAGGACTTCTGCCCCTGCTTTCTGCCTGTGACGCCCTTTCCCACCTTCACTGGGCCTCAGTTTAGATAATGTCTCTTCTGTTCTACCTCTGAACCCTCTCTAAGGCCCTCTGCTGTTGCCCTGATCTGTCTGTATGATTTAAATTTAAGGTCTGTCTCCCCCACTTGACTGAGTACCTTTTTAATTTAATTTTTTAAAAGACTGTCGATTTTATTCAGTTTTCATCTGGTTTTTGTTTTTTCCTCCATTGAATTGTGTACGTGGTTCTGGGGATCGAACCTGGATCCTCAGCATACCAGGCAAGTGCTCTACCGCTGAACCAATTCTCCAGCCCCTAATTTTGTCTTTTTAATGAATAGATTCATAGCTTGTCTTTGTATCTCCACTGCCCGATGAAATTAAGTGCTCAATAACGTATTGTTGATGTGAACTGAAGGCTCTTGTTTCCTAAAGAGATCTGAATTTGACTTGTCTTGAATTCACCACTCTCTCAGGTTAAATCCGCTGAGCTACTTCCATCTTCACAACTAAGACATTCGCAGCCATCAACAACCAGCCTGATCTGTGCCCTCGCAGAGTGGCTGGTGAAAAACAAGTGAGGACAGAGGCCCTGGCGCACGCGCCATCCTGTGCCTACCGGGCGGCACTGGCAGAGTGGGCTGGCTGTCAATTCGCTAAGCATCTGACTCATGAGACGATCGCTGATAACCAATTTGAACAATGCCTCTGCTACTCAGGAGGCATTGATTTGGATGACGACGATGATGACTGACGAGGAAGGAGGTGGGTGGTGGAACTCGCAGAGAAAACACTGAAAGGACTTGCCTGAAATCAGCCGGGGAGGAGCAAGCATGGGAACACAGCCTGCCTTTCTCACTCCCAAATCTGGTTCTTCCAGAGAATATTCCCCTGAAAGATGTCCACCGTATGTTGTATGTGTGTAGTGTCATAGAGCCTGAGGAATGGCTGTCTAACTGAATCTCTCTGTCCTTCAATTTCAGCTTCTCTCTGCTGCTTCCTCACTACCGCTCCTCAGAACTCATGGGCTTATCAATCTATAAAACCAGCACTTAATCAAAATGTACACTCTAACTCCTCCCCAAACCTTCTTTCTCCAACTACATCACAATTCCAAGGCTGAGGTTATATTTTATTTCATTACTTTCTATAGGAAAAGACTAGGTTCACAAGAGACACTAAATATATATTTGTTGATTTTTAAGGTATACTGTAGTTTATACATGCAGCTGGCTTCTCTGCCTTCCTGCACACTTCATGAGTCAAGTTATCTCCTTTTAAAAACCTTTCCATTTTAGGGGCTGGAGCCATGGCAGAGCGGTGGCTCAGCGGTTAGGGTGCTTGCCTGGCATGCACGAGTTCAAACCCCAGCACCACCTATTACAAAGAGTGTCCAAGGAATGAAAGTCACATGAAAAACTAAATAAAAACTGCTTCTTTATTTCTCTCTCTCTCTC
>PVKS010032714.1:0-22312 GCA_004027875.1 Aplodontia rufa | reverse complement strand
TTTTGTTAAAATCTTGTAAGGTTGCTCTAAAATTAAAAAAAAAGAGAGAGAGGGGACAGTGTGAGAGAGAAAGAGAGAAGTAATTTTTTTATTTAGTTTTTCATGTGACTTTCATTCCTCGGACACTTCGTTGTGTACGTGGTGCTGGGGTTTGAACTCATGTATTTGCACATGCCAGGCAGGCGCTGTGGCTGCTGAGCCACCGCTCTAGCCCCCCAAAATTTAAAATATTTCTACCAGAAGAATAAGGATTAATAAATTTTTGAATACTGGGGAAAAAAAAGAAAGCAAATAAAATTCTTGAAATTGAACATAAAAAAGATACTGTCTTATCTTCTGATATTTAATGCAGAGAATGAGAAATAAAAATTTTGGAAATGAATTTTTTTCATTTTTATTTGCACATTTCCACATTCATTTTATTTAAATGTGGAACACATCATGAATTTGCATGTCATCTTTGCACAGGGGCCATGCTAATCTCTGCATCATTCCAAATTTGATACATATGCTGCCAAATCCAATATACATCTCCACATTCCTGCGTTGAATTATTTTGTATTTCTTCCTCTTTGAAGCTGAATTACTTTTGTGAAGTTTTATGTAAATGATGGGTATTTAACACAGAGACACAAATTGAAAAGTTTCAACATTATAGCAGACAAAATGTTATAGTGCTATGGACACTGTCCAATCACTTTTAATTGTTCAATGATAAGATGACTTGAATAAATAAAGTTGGAGAGAACTTAATGGTCATATCTGCTTGAACATTGTAAGGCAGTTTTATTTGTAAGGCAATTAAGGTGGTAATGCAATTGAAAATTAAGATATAGTATTGTGTGCCACTGACTAAGAAATGATAGACTTTTGAATTTATTATATATATTGCTTAACAGAAAAAGTTTTGATTGGGGACAAAATGATGACATCATGTCTCAAGTGCTTGTCTGGAAATAATTGCCTCCTATTCCTCCCTCTGCTGCATGTTAAGTGCTAGGAAATGTGAGCTATTTCAGAGTTCAGCTCTAGGTATTTCTTGATAAGGCTTTTATTTTTAAACAATTACACAAGAGATTCACATTCCTCATAAAAGAATTAGAAAATGCAGATAACCTCCTAAGAAAAATAAATTTCACATTGTATATACTCCCAGAACACAAAAATGTTCTCTTAATATATTGTTGTATACTTTGTATATGCCAATATTTACTCTTTTATTAAATATCTACAAGGAATGAAGGAATGTATCAGAGAAGAAAATAAATAAAACCCTTTGACCTTATAAAGTTTAGTTGAATATGCCAAACAAAATCATGCAGTGTTTTAGATAGTGATACATCCTACAGAGTTAGATAAAGTTGGCAAAGGAGAATGGAAATGCTAGAAACTCAGTTTGAAGTAAAGCGTCCAGAGAAAGTTTTGCTGAAGCGGACATTGAGCAGACTCTTAAAGGAAACAAAGAAATATGACTGTATGATGTCTGCTGGAAAAATATGCTATACAGAGGGAACAGCCAGGGCAAAGTCCCCAGAATGAGGGCCTGCCTGGCGAGTTGGAGCTGGGGAAGGAGAAAGGGAGCCAATGTTGAAATATACTGATATTTCCTGTTATTTCTTCTCTGCTCTGTGGATTAGAAAGGTTGTTTTAAGTTTCCAACCATTTGGCATTTTCTTAGACATCTAGACATTGCTACTGATTTCCAATTTGATTTTATTGTAGTTATACACCATAGCAAGCAAAAGAGTTGATGTCTGCATTTAAAGGAGTTTTAATATATTTGTCTGACATTTTTTCATTCCTCTTAAATTTATTAAGGCTTACTTCATGGTGGAGCACAAGATCTATCTTGGTGAGTTGACCATGCACATGTGGAAGATGGTGTTCTTGCTAACTGTTCAATGTGGTTTTCTGTCCAAGTCAGTCAGGTAAAGGCAGCTGACAGTAGTAAGATCATCTGTAACTTCCCTGATTTGTAAATTTTATTTTTCTGGAAGAACATAAAATCTTCTCTGTTTAAAATCTAATTTTGGAATCCATTTAATTTGTTAATTTTAACTTCATGTGTTTCAGAATTTTTTAAATACACATATAGTTATACTTATTATGTTCTCCTATGGAAAGGAGTTTTTCATTTTGAAAAATCTTTCATTAGTAATATTCTTCATTTTGAAGGATTTTTATATCTATTACCAATCTTTTGCTTACTATTTGCATGGTATATATTCGTGCATTCACTTGAATTTCTGTCACTAAATTTAAAGTAATTTAAAGTAATTAAATTAATTAAAGTAAATTAAACTTAAAGTAAATTTCTTATTAATATCATGGTTATGCCATGCATCTCTATCTTACAATATCTACTTTTTCTATGTATTTTTACTTAAAATGCATCTCAAATAGACAATACATTGATGGCTATTGCTTCAATCCATTTGAGCTACATTCTTAAATGGAGTGCTTGATTCTTTTTTAATGTTATTAATGATAAGATTAAATTTAGATTTCCATTTGTATCCTTCATTGTCTTTTGCTCCTGTGGTCCTCAATTTCTCACTTTTTTTGTATTACTTAAATGTTTTTGTTTCTATTCATTTGCTTACTTTTTTAATAAAAGAGAGAGGGACAGTGAGAGAGACAATCAGTTTTATTTAGTTTTTCATGTGGCTTTCATTGCTCCAACACTTCGTTGTGTATGTGGTGCTGAGGTTTGAACCAGAGTCTTCGCACATGCCAGGCAAGTGTTGCAAACACTGTAACTTCTGAGCCACCTCTCAATCTACATTTGCTTAATTTTTAGGAGACAGGGTCTCACTATGTTGTCTACACTGGCTTCACAATCTTAGGCTCAAATGATCCATTGGCTCAGCAATCCAATAGCTAGAACTATCAGCACACACCACCATGCCAGGCTCTATTTTTTAAATTAAATTTGATTTTATTTTTTATTTCTTATTATTGTAGGTACTGCAATGCAACTACTTAGCTTTTATAACCAATATGGGATTAATATTGTACCATTTTATATAAATTGCAGAAATAATGCTTCCATATGAGCTCACTTATCAAGACCCCATTATTTACATAAGTTTTCATATATATTTCATCTGTACATAATACAGTAAGATAATTTTAAGTTTTGCTTTATACATGTAGAGAAATAGTATTTTATATTTATCTAGATATTTGTCATTTTCAGTGTTTTTCCTATTTTTCTGAAAATACAATTTGTAGCTGATATTTTTGACTTTCAGCCTGAAAAATACTGAGTTTGTGCTTCTTAAAAAGTCAACCTGCTCTTAACTTTTATTCATGTATATTGAATTTCTCATATTGGTTGCATTTAGAACTATTATAACTTCTTAAGGAACTGACCTCTTTATTTTTATAAAGTGTCTCTCTTTACACCTGGAATTCTTCATCCCTTTGCTTTGTCTGATTTAATATGACTGCTTTGATTTTTTTTGAGTAGTGTTTTCACAGTGTAACTTTTTCCATTCTTTGATTTTTTAACTTATGTCTCTGTACTTAAAGGGTTTCCTGAAGACAGCATATATATAGGTCCTGGTTTTCTTCCAATATGTGAATCTTTACTTTCATTGGAGTGTTCAGAATAACAGGTGATTCCCAATAAAAATGTGAACCACCAATATGTACATATGTGATTTTAAAAAATTTTAGTACTCAACAAAATTTATGAAATAGCGTTTAAATACATTTTTATGTATCCCCAAATACCTAAAATGTTATAATTTAACATATAATTAATGAAAATATATGTTAATGAAATATTTAACAATAGTTTAGCTCATACTCATTATTTAAAATTCCATGCTTTTGATTTTACTCTTACATAACATTTCAATTTATGATACCCATCAATCATGCAACTAATAGTCAAATATGACTATAGTATTGGTCAGCACACTATATCCAATTCATGTATCAATAGTGCCAAAGTTAAATATATCACCTTTCTCTCTCTCTCTCTCTCTCTCTCTATATATATATATATATATATACACATATATATATCCCATCTGTATATTCCATCTGTTCTATTTCCCAGTATCCACATCCATTATTTTTAGATCAGCGAGTTTAGGAGGTTATCTTTATGATTAAGTTTTATCTCTACTGCTATCATTACTTGTTTTATTTTCAGTGATTACTGTAAACTTAATCATATATACATTTAACATTGCAGAGTACATGTTAAAACACTAACCTTTCACATTCAGAGTAAGAATCTTAGAAGAGTGTCTTTCCATATCCACTTTTCCTTTGTATTATTGTTTTCATCTTTTATTTCAACTGGTTATAAATTTTATTATGCATTTTTATTATTTTTGCTTTAAATAGGAAATTATTTTCTGCAGAAGTATTTGGAAGTAAGAAAGCATGGCTTTTCTATATATCTACATGGTCACCATTTCCAGTACTCATATTTAAACTCATTATGTTCCCAAGTGTTTTTATACCTAGGGACCACAATGAATGGATACTATGGTAAGGCTGTGTTTGGGCATAAGAAATTGCCTTTCTTCCAAATGAAAATGAAGATACAATTCATCAAAATTTGTGGGAAACAACAAAAGTATTTCTAAAGATAAATTTGTAGCATGGAATGTAAATACTAGAAAATAAGAAAGATTTCAAATCAATTCTATCTTTTATCTGAGATAACTAGAAAAAGAGGAGAAAATTAACTCCAAAGTAAGTAAGTAAAAGTAATGCCAATGCTTCCGAGGTCTGTCAATAACTGTTAAAATGATGTTGAAGTCTCCAATAATTGTAGAGTACTTGTCCATATCTCTTTATAGTTCTTTTAGCTTGGGTCTCACTTATTATATAGTCTATTATTAGGCATGGATACATTAAAGATTTCATATCTTCTAAGAGAATTGTCCACTTGAACACCAATAACTTTATCTCCCATAATTTTCCGTGTTCTAATATATGCTCTGTCTGAAATTAATAAAGCCATCCCAGCTGTCTTTTGATTCCATGTTTCTTTCCTCTCTTGTCTTCCCTTTCCCTTCCTTTTTTGTTTCCCCAGATTCTTTTGATTAATATTGCAATTCCATTTTTCTTTCAGCATGGTATATCTATCTTTGTTCTATTACCTTTAAGGTACCTATGTCTTGATATTTAAAGTGGTCTCTTATAGAAAACATGCAGTTGGTTTTTTTATAGAGAGGGAGGGACAGTGAGAGAGAGAGAGAGAGAGAGAGAGAAGTAATTTTTATTTAGTTTTTTATGTGACTTCTATTCCTCTAACACTTTTGTTGTACACGTGGTGCTGGGGTTTGAACTCGAGTACTCACGCATATGAGGCAAGCACCGTAACCTCCAAGCCACCCTCCAGCCCCTGCAGTTGAGTTTTTAATCTGCTCTGACATTAATCTTTTCACTGTTACATTTAGAATATTCATAATAGTGATTACTGATATAGTTGGCTTATTATATGTCATATCATAAACATTTTCTACTCATTGCCCTTGTCTTTTTTTTTGTTTTCCTTTCTTGCTTTCTCTAGTTGAATTGGATATTTTGTATGATAATATTCTCTCTCCTTTCTTAAGCATATCAGTTGCATTTTTAAAGTTTTTTGTTTGTCCCAGAGTTCACAATACACATCTAGAACTAATGTAAGCACAGTTTTAAAGAACCTCTCTCTCTTTGTGTGTAGTGCTCAAACCTTGTAACCACAACCCCAATTTCACCCTCTCATGCTTCACAACATTGATTTTACTCATTTCACTGATTCTTAACCTCTAATTACCAAAGACAGTCTGGATTTTCAAGATTTTGTCTTTTTCTTTGACTTTCTTCAGGTAAAACGTGGCACCCTAAGTGTAAATTTACAGTATTTTTCTTGGTTTGTGTTCTCTCAGCTTCCTGGATCTGTGATTTTGTGTTTGCTATTAATTTTGGAAAAATCTTGGTCATTATTATTTCCACTATTTCTCTTTTTGATATTTACATTATCTATCTATCTATATCTATCAATCTATCTATTATACCATAACACTTGTTCTAGGCTTCTTTTGATTTGGGACTCCATCTTTTTCATTCCTTTCTCCTTTTTTCTTTTTTTTTTCATTCCTTTTTCTATTTTAATTCCAGGTGTGGAAGTTTCTGTTGACTATCCACCTTTTCTTGCATATAGTTAATTTTTTTCATTAGATTCCTTAGTGTATAAATGATACTTGTTTTAAATTCCTATTCTGACAATTCCTTGCTTCTGACATGGATTAACAATTTTTTATGTTTTTTCTATGTTTCTAAACTTTGTTTTTGACTTTTAGTAATCTTTTGTTGCAAGCCATATACTGAGTGAAATGAACTGAGATAAACAGGCGTTTAGTGTGAGGTTTTTTGGTTATCTGCCTAGAATTTGTCCCTTGCTTTTGTCCCTGATGTTGTCTCCTAAGAGAGTCCTTAATATAGACATGAGCTTTGAATTTCCTTTGGCTGTATGTAATCCACTGTTATTATATAACAGCCTATTGATATAGTATTAAAGTATAAGGGTAAAGAAACCCTAACTGCTGTACTTTGAATAGATCTTAGTCTTACTAAACTGTGCCCATGATTTCTAAGCTTTCTTCCCGGCCCCTTAAGTAAGAAAAAGTATCTAGGGAGTTTTGAACTTGAGTATTTCCATTCTTCAGTGTCGAAGGATAAGAGAATTTAGATATTTCCCTTCCTCTAATTGGCTAGGCCAATCCCAAGTTGGTTGGCTCTGTTAAAACACTTTGTTTATAAGGCAGTCCTTTGTTAAAGAAAACAGAATACTCAGGATATATTTCAAAATGCTTACTTAATCCTCCTATTGTTGGAAGCCATTATGGGGTGGGGAGGGTTCCCATTTTTATCCTGAGAACTTTCTGGGACTACTAAGTGTAAAATTCTCATACATGTGGGGAACCCTGTAAGAGTGGGTCCTCCCACAGTTTCTAACTCTCAAACTCATCCACACTAAGCCTGTGACAGTTTCTCAAATACAGTTTAAAGTGTTCCTCTCAGAACTGACTCCAGCATGGGCTTCTTGTCTTGGGTTTCTTCTTCTAAAAAACTGTGGTTCTTATGAGTATATCTGTCTTCAGCTTCAGATTTGCTCTCTGGTTTGCCCATGACCTCAATTCTCTGATGGACTTGAAAATATTATTGATTTTTAGTTGTCTTTTGTAAGTGTATGAAAGAAGTTTCAATTGCTAAACTCTCCAGTTGGACTGGAAATTGGAAATTATCATAGTCTATTTAAGGACTTTTGTGTGCTTATTCTGTTAGGTCTTTTATTTGTGCATTTTTTTCTGGTGAATTATTTTTCTCCTAATGAAAGTTTATATTATTACTCCTTTTTGATTGCCTAATTACTTTGACTGGATCCTCAACATTGTGAATTTGTTAGTATTTAGTAAGAATTTTTTTGCATTATTCTAAAAATTCTTATATTTGATCTTGTGTTAAGTTATATGTGGATCTTGTCAATCCTTTTCAAGACTCTTTTTTGCCTTGAGGAAACTGAATTCTTTTTTAATTAATTTTATTTTAAATATATTTATTGTATTTATTTAAGGTACACAACATGATGTTATAGAATACGTAACATCTTACATACTTACCCTTTCTTTGTTTTTGTTTTTGTGGAAAGAGAAGCTAAAATGTACTCCTTTATCATGAATCCCATATACACTACAATTTTATTATACCTGTAGTCCTTATGTTGTACAATAGATCTCTAAACTTGTTTATCCTACATATTTGCTACTTGTTTTCTCTGACCTATAACCACTATTTTGTTCTGTATATTTGCATTTTAAGATTAAATTCTACACGTGAATAAGATCTTTTTTCTTTGTATGTCTTATTTTGACTACTATAATATTCTCCAGTCTCATTTGTGTGTGGCAAATGTTAAGATCTCATTCTTTCTCATCACTGAACATTATTCCATTGAGTATCTGAACTAAAGTTTCTTTATCCATTTGTTCCTGAAGCAACTTAAGTTGCTTCCTTATTGTGGCTACTGGGAATAATTATGCAATGAACATAGAAGTGTAAGTCTCTACGTGAATTGGTGATTTCACTTTTTTGGGGTACATGCTCAGAAGAGGGACAGCTGGTTCATATGGTAATTCCATTTTTAATTTACTTAAAAATATGCTATTATTTTCTATAATATCAGTACCAATCTATATTCTTATCAACAATATGCAAAAATTACCTTTTTGAAACCTCTTTCCAATATTTGTCATTCTTTGGCTTTTTGATAATAACCACTTTAACAAACTAGGTGACATCTAGATTTTAATGGTTTTGATTTGCATTTTCCTGATAAAGAATAATCTAGACGACTGCTCAAGTCTTCTTTTTAACCTTTTTGAATATGTCCAGACAAACTTTAATTTTAAATCTAATTCACATTCTAAGGTTTGATATCTCTCAGAACTCTACCCAATTCCCCCCAGTATTTTGAAATCTTTCTAGACTGGCTCTTGTGAACATGCGTTATTTCCATCTCCATGTAAATCCAAAAATTCCTCAGTCTCTGGTTTTGACATTTTTTTTTTTTGCTCTAACTTCATGGAGTTTTACCCCAAATGTGCACATCAGTATTCAGACAGACACTGGGTTACAGGTTTCTGGATCTGTCTCACTGTGCAGCTACTTCCCTGTTCATATTCTACACTACAGGATCATGCCACTTCAGGCTTTCAGAGCTCGGATTTCTGTATTCTTTACTCTGTGAGAGCACTGGTTCTGTCTGAATTTCCAACTTGTGCTGTGTCTCTCATCATTAGGCCAAGGTGCTGCTGCTGGCCCTTGCTTGGGTTTTCTTCTCTCAAGGACCACAACCAGAAAGCTGGTCTGAATACTTTCGCACGACACATATTTTTCTGGTTTCTAGTTTTCTCCTTTCTATAGATGTTATTCATGAGCCTATGATAATATCTCTGTCCTCATTCAACAAACATCTAGTCATGGGAGTGTCCTACCAATTTGGGAAAATATTATTTAGAAACTGGAATTAATTACCTCATAATTGTCAATTATCAATAAAACTCAATCTCAATTCCAAACTATTTGTATTCATTGTTCAAATATCAATAATGTTTGTCTTTATACGTGAAATGATAAAAATATTATTGAATGTTAATGTATTTATATAACTTATAAACAGTACAGTATCTTCAGAGTTAGTTGCCAATCAAATCAGTGTTTAGAACATTTCTCTTTGTTTTTCATATAAGCTAGAAAATCCTAGAAATATATCTGAATATATACTCTTTCTTTTTTAAATATGAATCTATCTGTTGTCAAGTTTGAAGCTATATGTTTCATTTAAAAGAGTTTGTAGAATAGATAAGATCTTACTAAACCCTCTCTTTTTCTTAAAAGTAAACTGAAAGTTCTACTAATTCCTTATGCCTCATTATTAAGTAATATGAGGAAAAACATTTTTAAAAAGCATCTAGGGGCTGGAGTGGTTGCTCAGTGGTTATGGCACTTGCGTGGCATGAGCAACTATATGAGTTCAAACCACAGCACCACGTATAAAAGGAAGTCTCAGAGCAACGAAAGACATGTGAAAAACTAAATAAAAATTGATTCTCTCTGTCTTTCTTTCTCACTGTCCCCTCTTGCTTTAAAAAAAAAAACAAAGCATCTAAATTATTCTATTTCTCATCAGTTTTAGCACACAGCAAAATTAGAGTTGAATTTTGTAATTATTTCTTACTCCAAGACAGAAAGTATGTATATATCTATAAGGCTCTGAACACTTGAGTATTCCTTTTTTTCTATTATCTAGTACATTAAAAAATTAAGGAAGACTCGTTAAATCACCACATCTCACATTTCTAATCCAATCACTACATATGTCCAGGTGTACATGATTCAAAATGGAATTTATTACATAGCGGACTACTTAAAAATAGCAGTGGCATCTTCAACATTGCTGATTCAGTGGTAAGATCTAATTGTTTTAATGATTGAATGTAAGCTCTTGCAATGGAGGTAGGCAAATTTGCATCATGAGCACAACACGAAACTCTGTAGAATAAAAAGATTAATAAATAAATCCAGTTTACATAGGATGCTTTTATGGGGACTTGAATGTTCAAAACCAAGCACCATAGGGAAAAAATAAAGCCAGTGAAAGAAAGTTTACACAATGTAAAAAATCATAATATCAAGAGAGGACACTGGGTGAAATAAGGATTTGGTGGTTATGATATTGGAGACTGAGACTTATCTCAACCTATTCCTCTATGGTTGAATTCCAAAGAGCTATAACAGTCATGTAAGAACTAAGGCAAACTTAATATTTCACTCTCAGCTCTGTTGTCACTGTGTCTTGGTGTTTGGAAAACGAGTAAGACAACTGTCCATTCACTTTAAAAACCTATTTTATACCTGTGTAAGGCAAAACATCCAGGGTGAAGAAGGATAAGCAATCCAGTCCCTACTAGTCAGTTAAAACCCTAAATAGATATTCTTTCATGTTGTATTCTTTGGGTCCTTCAATGTCTTAAAAATTTTTCCTTTTTTAAAGCTTAGACTTTACATACCAGTTCCACAGAAAATAAAATAACCAAAATCAAAGCATTTACCAGTTGCCAAGCATGGACGTTGGCTACTTGACTAAGTAGGGAAATCACATCACATGGGCATTCAGTTCTTACCTTGAGCTATATTTTGGTTACTCATACCTAACCATTTCTTGTTGCAAGCATCAAGTCAACAAATGGACATTTCTAATGTAGTGAAAGAAATATACAGAAGAAATATAAGCAATTTACCAAAATTCATAATCACAGCTACCAAACCCTGCCTTCCTAATTTGTTTATTCACAGACTTATGCTATTTCCTTAGCATATATAGAGCAGAACTATGACGACGAAAGACAATGTATACATTCATTATCAAACACAGGAAAAAGTAGACTTATTACATGTTAAGGCTCCCTCCTCCCTTCTTAGTAGGTGATGTTTTTACATAGAGGGCATTTTACCTTATTCCAAATGTTAAATTCTTTATCTAATGTGATAGATTTGGCACTGAGAATAATAAAAACATTTTTCTAACATCCAATATCATTTCTCATCAATTATCTTATTTATGTTTGCTTTGCAACCGTATTTCCTTTCCTTATTAAATATCCCTGGCAATATGTAATATAATTCCTGGACTTTGTTTCAAAGTTTGACAGAAATCTACCCATGAAAATCTCTTTTCTATAATGTATAACATGTGGGTTTCTTGGCTTAGGAAAAGAACTTTAAAAAGCATGATTCTTTAATAACATACCATAAAGTAAATGTTTCTTAAAGTATGCTTTAAGATAAAAATAATCTAATTTTAGTGTTCTGGATAAAGAAAGAGCTCTGAGTGGTTAGCCTGGATCTAACTCTGATAATATAATTTTCATGGAATGGCCAGGTTTACCAACTGATACCAAAACTGTTATATCACTCAAAATAGGTGGGCATTTTGTAAGATTTTAATTATAAACAGCCAATGATTGCATCAAGTACCAATTATGCTTGAAATTAAACATGGCTGTACTTCCTACATTAAGTAAAATTTAGATGTAGATCACATTTATATTTACATAAATCTATAGCAAAAATCCTAAATATGCTGGGCCCATTTTCCCCCCTTTGGTAGTGAAGCTGGGGACATATTTTGCCAATGTGAGAAGTTATTCAATCATACAGATTTGGAGTCTTGATCCTAATCCACCAGATACTTTAGGTTTTTATATTATTTACAATTAGAAAAACACAATTTCCAGTTTGCACAAGAAATATAGACTTAAAGCATTTTACAAGCAAATAGACCAACATGTAAGTAAATATTCAAGAGACTTGTGGGTTTAAAAAAATAACAAGCCTTATAAATCTTTTTGTTGCATGAAATATTGAATATGTAACTTTGAAATTTAATGGTTTACTTTCCCCTAATATATGTCTGGATTTAAAGATCACAGGAAAAAATTTATCAGAAAAGGGAGCTTGAGATTTTATTTTAGCCATATTATTTATAAAATAATTCATGAAGACTGACAACTTCAAAACATAGCTGTGTCATCCTTTTTCAATTCATGTAAATTAAATGGCAATGCTTTAAATATGTGTCTGTCTTTCATAATGTTATGCATGTTTTTTCTCCCCATAAAAACCTCAACCCATGTATAACAGTATTTTTAACACATAAAATTGCAGTCATCCACAGAAATTTAGACAAGTAAAAACTAACTGAATGGATACATTTTTTTAAATTGACACTATTTCAAAATTAAGATTAGCAAAATATAACCCAGGACCATTTTCTCTACGTTTAGACTGTTCCAAACTTTGTTTATAAGGAATGAGAAATGAATGAAGAATTTCTTCTCTCTTTTCTCACAAACATTTACAACTGGGAAGTGGCTAAAAAGAATTAGTCATATAAGGCCATTTTGAAAATGATGGACCTTTCTAATGAAAAGCATGTCTGAATGTTCATCTTTTTGGAATGCATATACTAGTGCATATATTTAGGCATGAGACCTACTGTGGGCAATGAACCACTTAAGAAATTTTTTTAAATCATGAAATTATCAGGGAAGACTTTCATTTGAAATTAACAGATGGTGGGCCAAAAAACACATGGCCCATAATTTAAAAAACTAAAATGATTTTCCTTGATACGTATCTGAGAATGATGACCACAGATGAGGACAATTTGTACTGTTTTCTCCACTTTGACTCAGTAAACTGTTTGATTGAAATAATCATAATATAAAATTTTCCTATAAGGAAATTGTAGAAAATTGATCAATAGCATAATGAAAATTTATTTTCAACTTTTTTTGCAAAATATCAATGAAAAATGTTATATTTAATAATATAGGATAAATAATGATAATAATGTCACATCTAATGTGAACCTCAACAGTAGTATTCATGGCAAATCATGCTTTCTCATATGTTTATTTTGTTCTATATCATTCCAATAAATACAACTAATTGAAATTTTACTTTACTTTATTTAATATTTTTCTATAGTTTATTTCTAGAGAATTATAGTTATTTTTCCCATTGATTATAAAGAATAATCATTTTTTCCACTTCTACTTTTAATTTGTGTGATTTCTCTCATGATTGAATATGCTAAAGCACTGTGCATGACAATGATCTATTAAAAATTTAAATACTTTGAAATTTGAAAATCAATTAAAATAAGATTCTGTGAGTTGGGCATGGTGGTACATGCCTGTAATCCCAGGATTTCCGGAAGGTAAGGCAGGAAGATCACATGTTCAAAGCCAGCCTTAGCAACTTCACAAGGCCCTAAGAAATTTAGTGAGACCCTGTCTCAAAATAAAAAACTAAAGGCTAGGGATGTAGTTCAGTGGCTAAGCACCCTTGCATTCAATCCCTGGTACCTAATAATAATACTACTCTGAATTTTCTAGATAATATAAAAAAACAAGGTAAAGAATTAGCATTTCAAATTTATATCAAAATGCCAATGAAAACCAGTTGTCTTCTCAAAACTAACCACCAACCTTCTCCAAGATCAAGGTAATATAGTTGACCTGTGACTTCAGCTCTGCTTTCAGTTTTAACAATGCTTTAATTGGAAAATTGCAAAACAATGTTGTCATGCAAGACTTCCAAGAATACATCTGTTTCTAATGCACGGTGCATAATTTAATGACGAGACACTTCAGTGGTCTACACACTGCAAATCTCAGTTGTTAAATATGTCTGAGGCAAGATGTCTTTAAATAGTAGGCACTTTTTTGGTACATTAATTTCCTCACACTCAGAAGCAGAAAACGTAATTCTAGCTGTCACTTTGTGTAAAGCTCTGTTTACTTTAAAATGCTATTTACAGCCTAAATGTCTTGTTCAAATTGATTAACTATAGTGGAATTTTAAACTTTTATAAAACCTATTTATTATGGTTAATGTTTTCAGAATTTTTTTTTTCCCTTCAGACCATGGTTAGGAAATCTATCTAATTGGCATTAAAACACAGGGCTTTCAAGGCTAATCTTGAAAAAGATAAACCAACAGTATTCCAGAAGAGATTGAAATTAAAAATATAAACCACTGCTTGGTATAGAGCTTAGATTGTAATCATAGAAGGCAAACAATTTTTTTCTCCATGAGATTAGAATGGAGAACTGAATCCAAAACAATCATCCCCATAACAGTATGCCAAAGCAATTACCAAACATTATCTTCACTTATGATTCACTTGGCTAACCACATACTAACTAGATTGATATCCAACCAATCTTTCAGTCCATAACATCTAATTACATGAGGTTAAATGTGGTTGTTCTATTTAGAGCTGGTTTAACCAGTATTCCAAAGACATATCAATGCTGAATGACAATTCCATATTTTATCAGGAGGGTAAGTTGAAAAGCATCCTATTAAGAAACAGTCAGTAGAAAAACATCTATTGAAACTGTTAAAGTGTTATTATCAACCCCTATTTCATTATGGAAAGATAGTACCTTGAATCAATCAACTTCACTCCTCATTTAGAATATCAAACAACTCCCACATTTACAGTTAATGCTATTCTGTTTAGAGTTTAAAAAAATATTCCCCAGTGAGATCTTTCTCTTTTAGCATTAGGTAATTGTGGGATAAATATGACTCTCCAGCATAATGTAAAGGATTTGAAGAGAGCTTTAAAATTTAATAACTTCATATAACTGTGTCATAATCTTATGAGAAAAGCATTAGAACTTCTAATCCTGGAGTCATTGAAGACCACTGCAATCAGAGGTTTCTCAAGAATAATTGTAGAGATGATTGGTGAAGTCATTTTGTCATTATTTCTCTGATTCATTCTCTCTCTCTCTCTCTGGTTGTGAAGGGCATTGCAAAGATGTCTTCATATATTCTTATTTCTCAAACACCTGCAACAAATAAGTTAACTGTTGTCAGATCTCCCCCAGGAATTTAATATTCTCCTCATCTCGTTTCTCTGATTCCTTACCACTATATACACAGGCAGTACAGGACAATTTTAATCAGCGAGTAAATTCTTACCTTAGAAAGTTAATTTGCTTGGAAAAATAAACAACAATTTGTTCGAGAAAATTTAGATTATTTTTTGATAGATCTCATATGGGTGATCATTATACACATGTCTACATGATCAGGGACATAACTATTGACTTTTTTACTTTTTTATTCATTTCACATAGTGTTACATATTAGAGGGAGTTGCTGTTACATATATTGATCGAATATTTTTACTGAAACTTTATACTTCAGTACCACAGATAATTGTTGAGTACCTACTACATGTTGAGCACTTTGTAAATAGGACAAGGAGATAAAATGTAATTTTGGGCCATATTCTAGTGGGAGGACAGAAAAGCAGCAAGCATGACATGAAAACTAAAGAAATGACAAGAAAAGGAGAAGTTCTGCTTATCAACAGAGAAACAGTGGATGACAGATGAAATCTAGGGGTTTGGAAAAGCAGGACACAGCTTACCATATAAAGTAAAGTAGGTGGGCCAAGTTGAGAAAGTGAAACTTCAGCAAAGAGATTTTGGAGTTTTCCAACTTACCATGTTTTGGATAAGAACTTTTCCAATAGAGGAAATAGCTAAAGAGACAGAAGAAAAGAGAAATGACAAGGATGTCAAGTGGCTCAGGAGTGAAAGGCAAGTTGAAGAGGTCAGAGAGGAAATGGTGGGGTGTGCAGAACATATCTCATAGAGCAGTAAAGTACATTGAAGGACTCTGTATTTTGCTCTGAGTAACATGGGAAGCCATTTCAGGGTGTAGAGCAGGTAAGTGCTATAATATGACTCAGTTTTAAAAGAGCACTTGGGCTACTGTATTGAGAAGAGTCTGCTGGAGGACAAGTGTAGAAACAGAGAGTTTAGTTGAGGGGAGTTGCAATAATTCAGGAGAGTAATAACAGTGACTCTAACCAGAGTGATAGCCACGTAGGTGATGAGAAGTGGTCAGTTTTGGGATACATTTTAGAGGCACACTCCACAGAATTTCTTAATGGATTAGATATGGCCATTTGAGATGACTGTAGAGGTTTTGACTTGAATCACCAGAATGTAGCTACCATCAGCAGTGATGGAAAGAAGATCCATGGTTCAGTTTCAAGGCACAGATAAGACCATCAGCTTAAAGGATAATGATCAACCCTGTCAAACAGTCAAGTAATGTGAAAAACAAAACCCAACCTTAAGTCTAGTAAAGTGAAAGTGAAAGTTAGCCTTGGCAACATCATTGTGTGTGTGTGTGTGTGTGTGTGTGTGAAGTAAGGGAGGTTGGGAACCAGGGCAGCAAAGAAATGTGATGATAGCTGTTAGGTGAAGTATGAATAAAATTGTTTTTTTTTTTTTCAAGAGAAATAATACCATGAAAATAATGGAGAAAAGAGGGGAAATAAAATAGGGGGAAATTTTAGATATGTGTCTCTGAATAGATTTAAGATAATCAGTAATTAGCACACAAGACAAGGAACAGTATTTAGGGAGCAGCATGTAGGAAGGGCACCCTGATGTAATCCTGGAAAGCAACACACGTGGTGGTAAAAGCCTGTGGATACTCTTTGCATTGCTAGGAGTGAGGGCTATAAGCTAAGCACGAAGATGAGAATGGAGGCTTTGAGATAAAAGCATAAGATAGTAATAGTGTTTTAACAAAGAAAAGGAGCAAAAGAACCAGTGATGTGTCATCATTGCCTGACAAGCTGGTTTGAACATTACTGGAAAAGTTGACACCAGTTTAAGAAAATACATCCTTAAGGTCAGAGACCGATGAGAAGCTTAACTTTACTATAGTACTAGAATTTGTACTTTTTAAAAGTTTCTGTTTTATTATAGAAGATTTCAAGCATATATGAAGTTGAGAAAATAATATAATGGTAGTATATAATAGCATAATGCTTATGTAATATGCAGCCATCACCAGTTTGAGTAACTATCAACTCAAGGACAATCACCATTCCTTACATAACTATCCCCTCTTGCTTTTGTTAATCTTATAGACCACATATCATTTTATTTATTTAGTCTGCAGACTTTTCCAAATGTACCTCTAGACGACAAGCACTTAAATTTATAAATATGACATACACATACCTTACATACAATAGCAAAAATTCTTTAACACTGAATATCTGCTTGTTCATATTTCACCAGTTTTTTTTAATTGGGATCCAGTTAAGTTCACAACTTTGCAGATGGATTAATTTTAAAATATCTTTAATTCTATGGTTTTTTAAAAATCCATATCATATTATTTTCACTTCTTTTTGTTATCATTGTTGAAGAAACTAGATTATTCATCTTGTTTTTTTTGCTACACTCTGAATTTTGCAGATGGTGTACTCATGGTGAATTTCATGTGTATACTTTTTAATGCATTTATACTTAGGTAGGTATAGTGGTTTGATTATATTTAGGTTTAATTGGGCAATTTTTAATAGATTGTGTTATATAATCAAGTAGCAGTTTCAAAATATCAATGGTCTCTTTGTTATGTTTTAGCCACCTATAATCATTGCTTAGATCCATTAATTTAATAGGAATTAAAATATATTGTCATTATACCCTTTCTTTTTCATTTATTAGCTGAAATGATCTCATAGAGTAAAATGTCACCATGTAAACTAGTTTCTGATCCAGGAATATAGTTTGTAAAAACACAAAAACAACAACAAAATGCTTAAACTTGATTGCTTTCCTTTATGTGAAAGTTTTAAAATAATGAGTTGTTTCCCCATCATCCTTAGAAATCTCCTGCCAATGCTTACCTTAGTATTATTATAAACCCATGAATGCAAACAAATTTGATGCATTTCAAATCATTGCATTATTTCTAATAATTATTATATTTCCCCTCTTGGGCTATTGTAAGTATATTCATATTTGCTTCTGAGTACTTTTGACCTGTGTCCTTTATGAATCAGATTATAGTGTGTAAACTTTGAGAGAATAATATATCAAATTTTGTGCTATTTACAGTGCAATGAGTACAAATATGGAATGATTAACATTTTTCTATTGCGGTTTATAGGTTAGAACAGAGTTAGTCAAATTATGGCCAATAAGCTGACCTCTTAGTTCTGAAAATTCAGTTTTATTGGAATATAGCCACTCCTACTCATTGTTATATTGCCTGACTGCTTTCATACAGGAGAGGAAATAGAAGTTGCAACAAAGAACAACCATAGAATCAGCAAACCTGAAATATTTACTATTTTGGTCTTTACAGAAGGAGTTTTTAATCTATGGTGTAGACAATCAAAATAATAATAAATTATACCACTTTTTACTCTTTGCCAATTCCTGTGATGTGAAAACTCCCATTATGCCAACTTCAAAACACCATCATATTTAATGGCAAGTTGAGAAGAGGTGTGCATTGACACATCATTGTATACTATTTTCACTTTATAGAAATAAATGTCATAAATAACTCCATGAGCATAGATAACAGAAAAATGTATCAAAATTATTAGTTGAAGAACTTTAAGAATATCTTCTTTTTATTTTTAAGATTATTTAAGTGATAAAAGTTTACACAAGGAATGTTTTATAATGGCTGTGTTACCAATTTGCTCACAAGATAACTGAGAATTTAACAATCAGCTCTAGCCAGCTGATACAAGTTGATTCTAGTGCACCATCTTTTATATCCTAATAGTCATCTCTATAAGTGAAACCTATAAGTTTTGATTTTGAACACAAAGTAAAGACATGCCAACCATCCTATTGATAGCACATTGTATTTGTTGACAAATTAGGTATGAATTAACAGTCTCAAATATCAATCCTTACATAGAAAGACTTTTAAATGCAATCATAAATGTTACTCTTGTAGAAGAACAACTTGGCTAAACCTAAAGGGACTTTGGGAATTGAGAACAAATTTGAAAAGGGTGAATCTAAAAAAAACCAACATATATCTGACCTTTGAAATGTTATTTTATAGCTTGTTTCCATATGCATGTTTCAGTTTCAAACACAGGTGGCTTCCCAGGGTCATGGTAGAAGCTGTGGGGCATAAGGAGAACATTCCCTCCTGCCCAAGTGACAAGCATTTATGTTTTATCAAATAATGTATTCCTCCCAAGGTTGGCTTCAACCATACTGTCCTTCTCAACATGGAGCTGTAAGTCATTAGCAATTGATCATAACTGAATATGAGAATAAGCCCTCAAGCCATCTCTGCTCTGATATCTCAGACTTTTATATATATAGTTCCTTTCTGGTTTTCAATATGCTTCAGATTTTCTAAAGAATTTTGCATACTTCCTGCTGAAGTTTGGATCTGGAATGTTTCCAAAGGCCCTGTGTTAGAGGCTTGGTTCTTGGCTTGGTGCTGTTGAACAAGGGGTAGAAACTCTGAGAGATGTGGCCTATTTTAAATTTTTAGGTCATTGGAGGTGTGTCCTTAAAGTAGAACCCCTAAACCCCTTCCTCTTATTGTCTTTTGCTTTCCAGCCATGAGGTGGGCAACTTTGCTCCACCACAAGTTCCCTGCTAAGTCGTGTTAATTCACACAGATCCAAAAACACTGTGCAAATTGGCATGGATTGAAATTTCTGAAATCATGAATCAAAATAAACTTTCTCTATGTATAGGTCAATTATCTCAAGCACTTTGTTATAGTAATGGAAAGCTGACTCACATACTTCCAGAATCACATCTTAAGTATCATAAGACTTTCTTGCTCTAATTAGAATAATACTCATAGTTTAAACATTAGGCAGGTATAAATCACAGCAACAAGTAGATAGTGTATCTAATATTATAGAAATGCAGCTTATAATTGAAGCTTGAAGAGGGGGATACACTTCAAAATTTTCACAGGCTTATTTATGCAAGAGGGTTTTCCTAAATCTGCCCAAATATCCTTCTACTAGCTAAGCAGCATTTAAAGATTTTGGCTGAAGGAATTAAAGAGCTCCTTCTCAGGCTACATTATTACTAATATTCATCCCACAAAATATGACAAACCTTTCCACATCATGGCTTGCGATCCAAGAAAATCAAGGACAGCACCTTCTCACTGAAGACTCAATGAAGTAAGTCTCCTTTGATCAAAAAAGTAAGCTAGACAGTAAAATAAGGTCACAGAAGAACTTAAGGCAGGGAGATGCTCAAATCCTCCCAGAGTCTGGCATTCAGTCCAGCACCTGAAAAGAAATTATTCAAATACAAAGGAATTACCATGTGAATGGTGTTTCTGCACAATTTCTGCATATGCTGCCTTGCATTTTTATCAAGACGACAAACATAAACCAGCGTGAGAAAGCAGGTGCCTTTTTCCCCCATATCTTTTGAACATCAGTATTTCCCAGCAGTTAACTGCATGTGATAATGGCCAGGGTACAGAAGCATTTTGATTTGGATCCAAACTCTTCACCCAGAAGCAGCTTTTTGTTGTATATTTTAAGCTTGGAGCTTTTGATCTAGATTCATTATATGGCAGATCATTTAAATAAGAAGGCAAGGAGGCTGATTGAGGGAGAAACTTCATAAGATGTTGAAGTCTCAAAGAATATTACAGCACAGAGGGATTTCTTTTTTGGAACCAAATTCAGATCCCACCTACAGAGTTAAAGCCATTAATTATTAAGCACAGTATTACATATTAAAATTACAAGATATCAGGTTGACAGCACATTGCAATGAGCTTTCAAATTGTGATTTCCCATCCTAATGATGATGATAAGACAGGACTGAATGGCAAATTGCTGTTGCTTTCAGTAGAAATTTTGAAAGCACTATGCCCTGATCCCTTGTTACAGAGAACTGCTATTCATTCAACAGCACTCCTAGCAGAATAACCCCAGGATCTGGAGTGGTGGCAGCCAGAGATGTTAATTCACAAGACAGCAAGCATAGGGAAGCTGCTAAGTGGCACAGTGGGTTAATGGCGCACTACAGTGCTTCACCATGGGAGACATATGGGTTGAATTCTGGCATTGTTCACAAGTGAAAATTGGTTTACCAATCTTAGCTTGGTCCCTGGTGAACAGTTGTCCTTGTCCTAGACATTCTCAGATGTTGTCCTAATTTTCTGCACAGGAAAGGCTCAAGTCTAGAAGAAAAGGAAGGTTACTTATAAGAGTGAAATTGTCTTAGCAGAGTTAGAGGAGGAAACAGGCCCAGTATCCTCCTCCTATTAATTATGATGGCTGGCAGTATCTCATTTTCACAAGCAAGAAAATCCACTCAGGGCAGCAAAAGAAATGCAATAAACAAGCCCAATTTCCTTTCTGCTAAAACTGTATCCCCAAGAGCTAAGCAGGCTTAGCATTAATTTATTAAAAAGGGGACACTTGTATGCAACAGGCCTTGCTCTCCCTCAGTAAAAGATCATGAATTCAAAAGCTTAGGAGTGGCATAGATTAATCAAAAATGCATGCATTTTCTGGAATAGTAGTGTAAGATAAAATCCTGTTTGTAACTCTTCTCATTATAGTACTTATGCTCTTAATATCAAAAGAATGAGTGGGATAATATTTATAATTAAATAATGTACTATGCATATTAGGGGATAATTAATTCTTACATTAAATAACAGACTTTCTGTTAAGAAAAATTCAATTAATTTACTCCCCATATGAAAAACAATCCTGACCAAAAAAACACTAAAAAATGGCAAATAGCCTAAAATGGTGAGATAAAAATGTTTAATAAAAACAAGCCAAACACAAAGACTTAAGGGTCGAAAGCTTTCATTTGTGGAAGCCAGAGTAAAATCTAAGATAGGATGACAGTTAGTCAAATTTAATTAGTAGACTCATCAAATTTGAAGTAACACATAAGCTGTAGGAGCTATAGTTATGAAGAGGTATGGAGTGGGAAGGAGAAAGTGAAGAAGGACAGGGAGGGAAAAGTAGGTGATCAATACTATAGGGTACACTTGACTCCAATGAGAAGCCAAAATATAATCAGGCAAGCATATAAATCTAGCAATTTCCATAATTGAAATACATATACATGGTCATTTATATATGTAACATGGGCGATTTAGAGCAGAGATATGAGATCAGGGAGTGGGTGAAGGGGCAGGAAGATCCTGGACAAGAATCAGGTTTAAGCTACTCTGTTAAAAAATACGCATGCATGAATGTGAAGCACTGAATCCCATCAATATTGAATCCCATCAAACTATATTGAACAAATAAAAATAGATAAAATAAAATAAAGTTTAATAAATCTTTTTTCATGCCATCTTTGTTTTTATTTATTTAAAAGAAAAATGTGTGATAAAAGTTCAACCATAGTAGCAACAC